>CABFWB010004591.1:31780-56946 GCA_902151455.1 Timema bartmani
ATGTATGTATGTATGTATGTATGTATGTATGTATGTATGTATGTATGTATGTATGTATGTATGTATGTATGTATGTATGTATGTATGTATGTATGTATGTATGTATGTATGTATGTATATGTTTATATATGTATATGTGTATGTGTGTGCATATGTGTGTATCTGTGTGTGCATGAAACAAGCTGAGAAAATGGATTTTTAGAAAAATTCATAAGCATTTTTCTACTTTCAATATTTGTAATTATAATGTTTATAATGTTTAATAACTGTACTTAGTCGGGGTGCCAATCCCAGCCTAAATTAACAAAGTCATTCGTGGTAAACTAATTGTTAGCGAACCATTTTCTTCCAGTTATTGACTCTTGTTTAACATCTTGTTTTAATAAACGGATGGCAGCTAACTTAGATATGTAACAAAGTTTGAAGCAGATTTTGAATCGTGGTGCAGTTTCTAGTTTCACTGTTGTCAGATAAACAAAACAGACAGTTACACCTAAATACATTTTCTGGTTTGAGTGTAATATATAATCCAATATCCTGGTTAATTGGCCATAGGACGGAATCCTAGTGTACTTGTTGTTTACCTTGAAAATGGGAAACTTAATGAACATCTTTGGAGCATAATTTAAAGTAATACCAACTAATTTAGTAACTACTATATCAGTTCATTTCTAAATAGCCATTGTTTTAAAGGACATGTCGTTATACTGACAGAGTCTGTCAAACAGAATATTGTACCAAATTGTAATCTAGGAGGTCAGGGTGATTGAGTCTACTCTCCTCACTATCTGTATCTAGACTAGATATTTGTCTGTCCGTACGTCCGTAAAGAGTTGAAACAAGGACAAAGCTACTCCGGTCGCATCTCCGTGACGTCACTTTCGGTCAGATGTCCCATGTAGGTCAGTGCGGTGTGGGATCCGCTCCGTTACATGGACTCATTTCTGTAACGACTTGAATGTGTCTCCCACTTTCTCCTTAATGCCCCCCCTCCTCCAACAAAAACAATTTGAACCACCAAAATATTTGTAATAGGTCCACTTCAGGTAATTTTCTCTTTGGCACAAACAAACAATTACATTGTTTACTCATATAGAAACAAGTAATTGCGGTTCTCAAATACACATAAATAGTGCTAATAATATTAATCTCACATCCAGGCAACCAAAATCATAGCACATACACATACACATACACACATATTATATAAACAAATATGAAAGGCAAACTGTCCTATGATTTATATAGGGAGGATAGTTAATGATTTACAATTAATTATTATAGATGACTAGCGAAGCTTGAAAAATATAAATTATCTTTAATTTACGGATGTAGTAGCTGCATCAATTATTATATTCGTATATTTTAAATATGATACCTAGATACGGGTTCGATTCCCGTGTCTGGCAGTCATTTTTCAAATTTAAAAATATGATTTATAAAGCTACAAAATTATTTGAACAAATTTTGTTTTAGGAGCTCCTTCATTAAATAAATATAAATATCTTACTTTAAGCTTATTACTGTTAAAATATTTATGAATATCTCAATAAAATTTCAACCTCAAATCTAAACAGCGTGATTTTTCAATCTAAAATCCAAATACATATTTCAGAAAAGAAATCTAAACTCAAATTTAAATATAAATTTCAAGGCAATGGTGACTAAATATTTTTACCTGTAAATAAAACAGTGGACACATAATCTATAGATTTAACAAGTCCTCTCAAACTAACAGGGGAAAGCTATGTCACATGACAGTCAGTTAGTTATGAATGCTGTTTTTGTAACTAGTGTGTTCATTAACAGACCAACTGTTTTATATCGACTTTTATATAACTACGCACATGAATACGATGTTCGTAAGGCTGCATGAAGATGGGACTGTAGGGCTGAGATAAGAGCAAAAATAACATTTATTTGGATACATTTTTCCAGGATTATGAACTATCGCAGGAGTACGTGGTATTTTCTATTTTGTATTTCAAATAAATTTCTATGTTTATATTGAGAGAAATTTGAAAAAATCTTATTGATTAATTTATTAAATTGTTGCAAGATTTTGCATTTTTACGTTGTAGGTTGGATCAATTTTTTTTCTACAAAACTTTGGATTTTAGCGCAACTAAAGGTACGTAATTTTTTTAGATTAAAATACCATATAATTATAATGATCGTAGTTTTGTAACAAAGTTTGTTTAAATTAGTTCAGCGATGTTCTGCCAGGAACACTATCGCTTAGTAGCCTGCGTACCCCCACGACAAAACTCAACCCTCTGATGTTTGTCAACTTTCTCTTTCGGCAATGTCGGGTGGCAGGTACCAGGACCAGCTTAACACCCCCTTCAACCCCAACCCTCTCGGGGTTCGGCCTAACTGACAAGCGTGCGAGCGAGCGACTGAGCGACTGCGTGGCCAAACTGGCGAGCGAGTGAGCGCGTGATTAGCAGATAGCTCTCGATAATTGTTGGCGAGGAGACAAAGGTTCGAATCTTAGCTCAGTGAACTGAAGGTGGTTTTTGACAAGTGATTTATTGTTGTGGTTTTCCCATCCTCTCTCTTCACTAATGGTGATTCTTATTTGTAAAGGCCTACTTTGATTATAATATTGAAGTATTTTAACATATCATTTATACATATATATTTATATATTTATGTATACATATATATATATTTATATATCCATAGGTATGGTTTATGATCTGACCAATTAAATTAGGCCGTTAGTATCAAGCGTGCTAAAAATATCGATATAAAAAAGTCAAATATGTCAAATTGATAAGTTTTCCTAGCACAACATACAATAATATTGCCTAGCGCCTGTAAATTAGACTGTACCGGCTCGAGCGCGCGCTCCGGTCCAGCTACCTCTCATTACAAGCAATGTGTTCTATTTTATGTTTTAGTCGCTCGCTCGCTCAGTCTGGCCGTACCCTCACAGTCGGCATTGGTTCATTAACCTGACTGATGCTTGCCAACACATGTTGGTAGTTTTGAGTATGCCCTTTCAAATCCATTGAAGAATAAATATAGGTTATTTGGTTTTAGTTGTGTCTCGTAAGAGTAGTTAACTTTCCTAGGCTCTATCAGATAGTAACTATCTTAATTGTTTTATATAAACTGTCAAATATTTAAACAGTAGATATATATTTCGTAGCTTTTGGTCATATTTTAAATGTTTTATCATTATTATTTGTATTTGGAATCAATCTAAATGCGTGTTGGTTATGAGCAGCTAGAATATTATTTTTAAAAACGTATTGGATGAAATATTTTCTTAACCTCCAGAGTCCCGAACTTTTTTTTTCTGAAATGCATTTTGTTAATGAGTTTGATTCATTAGCTATTTAAAAAAATATTTATTTTCCAATAACAATAGCTGTTAAATTGATTTAGAAATTATCTCACTAGATTGCAGAATAACACACAAAGTCGATAGAAACACTGAATTTGCCAGCCAACTATTGATATAAAAATAAAGATTTGAAGTACAGTATAATGTACCATGGGCAATAAACAAAATCCAATTAGATTACTTTTAAAAATATTATAGTAAAATCATTATGTGTGGGGAGTAAATAAAGACATCAAAGGTCCAAGAGCCCGCTACTTACGAAGGGAGAGTGGGAAGCTAATTAGGAAAAAACACTTTCAATACACCCGACTGGGATTTGATCTCCAACCACCCAGTCGCTGTTAAACCAGACTAAACAAGACTAGCATTTAGTATGTGTGCCCACAGGCGTGGCTAAAACCTAATTTATTTTTATAGCTATATTTTAGACAGATGTATATAAATTACTTTTATTTTTGCTAAGAATCAAATTTGGTTAAAATAACTCTCAGTTTACTCTGGTTCATTTTATGGGTCAACCAAGTAAGTAATCGTGGGAGATTCACACCAGATCTATTAATCAAGAGTGTTTTTGACATCTATTTATTTGTTTGTTGGGGAACTGAACATGAAACTGGTTTAAAAAATATTATATGAAATTTGTTTGAAAATTGACTTGACAAATTTATACAGGTGATAACACAATCGACAACCAAAAAGTCACAAAAAATGTATAAAAGGATATTTGAATCAGCATTTTTAAATGTAAATTTACTGAATGACTCTGGAGAGATAGTTTGTGGCAGATCAATCAATATTGTACAAGCTTCTATGCGAATTCTCTGTGAGGTGTGTTGAAGACAAACTATAACTAAATCTAACAATAAATTTCCTGTAGTCAAATGTACTATATATCATGGCACAGCACCTTGCAGTAATACCATGAGTCAGTGATAAAATGTATTTCTGTCTTTTTACTTCATTTCCCGGCCAGGCGTACTGGAGGTAGAGATGAACATTTTCCGGTAAAATTTGAGTCGGAAAATTTTCCGCAGTGAAAGCTTGTGGTGGATGCGTTGAATTTTAGACCCTATTATATATGCACAAAGTCATCAAATATTGTCAGTCCCGAGTGAATCTCCTGTATTATGAGTGGCTATCTATAGTAGGAACACCTTAGTAAGAATAGCATCTGACAGCTACAAACGTTTCTAAAACTATTATCATGTATTCACACGTCATGTGGTCTGCAACCGTAACCTTTAATTGATATTAATATAAATAACTATAAAATAATACTAATAATATATTAGAGAATTTCAATGTTTACCACAAGAATATGTTTGTATTTTCTAAAGGTTCCTTCCTAGGGTTCTTACTGTACCTAAAACGTTATGTACAGTCTACACAAACACTTTACCACCTTGCGTTCACCACACACAAGTTAAAAATAATATAATAGAAAACGGAGTATTTATTTATTTTAGATTAAGGTCCCCATCAATGACTACCAAATACCAAAATTAAAACTTATGTATGTTACTATTTGTCCATAAGAGTCATTTAAAGAAAAACCGCGAACCAGAACAATCTACTATGTCGAATTTGAGGCAGGATTTAAAACCAAACTATCAACTATAG
This sequence comes from Timema bartmani, assembly GCA_902151455.1. Lineage (NCBI taxonomy): Eukaryota > Metazoa > Arthropoda > Insecta > Phasmatodea > Timematidae > Timema > Timema bartmani. The sequence continues at coordinate 36,756 of CABFWB010004591.1, forward strand.
GAGGAAATCAAGCCCAACAGTTTTAGGGCTAATGCTTTCAATGAGCTATACAGGATTCGTCACCTACTTTAGACATGTCAGAAAAAGCCACCGCTTACTTGGAGTCAGCATTTATTTGGCTCCTTTTTTAGTTTCACTTGTACGTGATTGGATATATGCTCAATACACTTATTGTTAAGATTACGGTCGTTTACTTAATATTCATCTAAATATAGACCCCTGGTCACTATAATAGAGCCCTTGACATTTGCAAAGCTTTTGGTTTTTAATATATATTCAAATAAATATTAAATGGACGACCGCAACCCAAAATAAATTATAATATGAACATGGTGTGTAGTAAATAGTTTTAATGTGTTGTCAACTTTGTATAATAGACCTACAAATATTGGAGTGGACCATGTGACACGTTTTTTCTCGATGTCTTACTTCCTATCTGGGCTATACTCAATAATTTACAAGTAGATGGCTCGGCGTTTGGGAACTCCACTTCCGCTCAACGGGCCAAAACGCTTTTTTCCCGGGGACGTAATCATTGCGTGTTATGTCGCAACACTCCCCCCTGGGTTTTCCCTGGTGACAGGTGCCAGTATATTTCCATCTGACCTGAATTTCCCCTCTGTTTATTTCCATGATGACATGGTGTTAGTGACCTGTTGTCCTCCTTCAATGTCGCGAAGGTTTATTTCTGGTTTTCTATGTGACAATGAGTTCTCCCTGATGACTGACGCCAGTTTGGTGGCTTTACAAGAAAGGAATAGATCGTGACCTTGAAACCGTGAGCTAGGTCATTGACCCTGGCAACCCTCCCTCTTACCCCCTGCAATGGGTTTTCCCGGTGTCGTCATTGAAACCCCTCCCCGCTCCATTCCACCATCTATGTGGTTTTTCCCTGATGACTGGCGTCAGTTTGGCGGCTCGACAGGACAAGCCACCTCGATCTGTGTGACGTCATCATTGCGTGTGATGTCGCAACACTCCCCAGGTAATGGGTTTTCCCTGATGACTGGCGCCAGTTTGGCGGCTCGACAAGACAGGAATAGATCGTGACCTTGAAACAGTTAGCTAGTACATGAGGTCATTGACCCTGGATACTCTTTCCGCCTCTCCCCCCTCTATGTGGCAATGGGCTTTCCCTGATTACTGGCGCCAGTTTGCCGACTTGACAAGACATTGCGTGCATCCAATGTTTAGTCCTTCATATCCACTATACAAGGGTGGTCTGAGGTAAATTTTGTGCCCGAGGGGGGTTGCTTTATGGCGTCCTCTATTTAACCGGTGGATAATATAGTCCATTTGCCGTAGGAGTGGTTATAGCTGGCATCTATTAAAAGTTACCAGATCTACTCTCATGTATCCATTCAACCAACCAAATTATCTGCAAGACCATGTATTGATTTGTTGTCACTTTTGGCAGTCAAAACGTTGACCAAAATAATTTATTTTTAATTTTGTTTTTCTTTTGACCATTCTTTAAATCTTCTGCTAGCTGTCAGATATCACAATTCCCATGGCGATTTTACTCTGGGAAAATATGAAAATAATTCCAAAACCTAATATTATTTGTATAAAATGATATCTTCACTTTTTATCAAAAGTTATTAGGCTGACGTGCTCCTAACCGTTTAATTTCAAGTTTTTCTTGTATTTTTAGTGAAGCAAATGGAGTTTTTAGTAAGCAATTTTCTTTATTCATTCTACTTAATCATTTTAACAAGTCATCTTACTTCTTGAGTCTTAAAACAAACTAAAACATAAACACATAAATGAGAATATATAAATATAGACCACTTTATCGTATGGTGGACTAGCTCAGGCTGGCACCGAAATGGTAAGGGAAATGATATTGAGAGACATCTCACACTGGGTGTGGCTTCTCTGTGGGAGCCTTGTTACAGCTGACCCTGCTCAGCTTCTATATTCAGTCACTCTAGCGCTGGTTCAATCCTCGCATGACGTTTGGAGTGAGGAATGAATAATCTTGACTTGAATATTGCGTAACGAATCCAATAATGCACTGCATGTAGAGAATGATATTCCACTGCATGTTTATGTTTTTTCCAAAGTAATTTATAGAATAAACAGAAAGAAAGAAAGAAATAATTTTTCCATGCTAAAAAAATGTAGAAAAAATGTTTTTGGGGCCCGGCCCCTGTGGGCCCTAATGACGGACAGTTGCCACTGGGTATATCAATAAATTTATGAATGAAGATAAATCAAAGATGTACTCTGATATTGTTTTAAATATTTATTAGCTGTTAGTTATTAATTATGGTGGATTGATTAGTATGAAAAATAAACATGAGTTTTAATTTATATATATATTTTTTAAATAACTCATTTCACAAAAAATACACCTACTACTAGATTTAATAGCATATTTTATAATTTAAGGATGCATTTATCACATAATGTATAGTAATTATAATCTTAATTTTCCCATTAATTTGATCTGTTTGTATTTAATAAAAACCTTTTTTTTAATAGTACCTAACACTGTTGATTCAATATATTTATATTATATGGACAGTGCATTAGATTTAATATATATTATATATACAAATATATAAATATATATAAATATATATATTTAATATATATTATATTAAAATGTTACTTTTAAATAAATACTATGCTACTTTACATTTATTTTTATAAATCACTAATCTAATCATTATTATAGCCATCTATAATAGGTTTATGATGTTTTATTTGACTGACTGGTTTGGTTTTATTTTACTGTAAAGCAAACTTACCAAACATATAATAAATAGTATTTACATTCTTAAATATTTAAATGAATATCTATAAATATAATAGTTACCTTATAAGTTGATTCAAAACATTAAACTAACTCAAAAATAAATAAATAATAATAATAATAGTAAAGAAAATGTTTGAATTAAATAATTAAATGACAAATGCATGGATAAAAAAAGTTAACTACTAATTAGTAAAACTAGTTACAAACACAAAGTTCAAGTTTATTATAGTTGCAATAATAACATTAATATAATAGTTAATGCTTGAAGTTAATTTTCTAAATTTTATTGCTTCCTTAACATTATAGAAACACTATAAAATAATGCAATGTAAAGTAAAGAAAATGATTATATCCTGAAAAATAAAGAGTAATATTTCTGAAAATCTATAACAATATTTAATTATGTCTATAGACCTAGCTTTATGAGGGGGAATATTGATGCAAAGATGGAAGTATGAAGCATGTAATAAAAATCAAAGAGAGATATTGAATTGTTTCTATTGAAGTTTAATTAATTCAAACGATGTTTTCAGTTTGGTTTCATTCCCTATCACATAGGCTTACACTATATTATTTCTACATGTTTCCAGGCTACACCAGTTTCATATATTTCTTAGACAATAGGCCCTTATTAATTGACATTATAATTATTAATCCTAAGAATTACTAAAAGACATTTTAAAAGAATCAAATGAGATCAACTGGGGATTTTGTGACTATACTTAAATTGCTACTTTATTGCTTTTTTATGAAAGAGCTAGTAAGCAACTTTGTTCAATCCTTAGTTACCTATGTGATTACATATTAAATAATTTAAATAATGTAGAAAAATAACTTTTACTTAAATTATATTTCAAAGTATTCATACTCCCATTAATACAAATTTAATAAAAACCATATAGTCCGCTTTACGCCGTTCTGCTAATACAGTAGTTTTAATTTATATGCTTGCTCACTTTGTTCGGCGCAAGTCAGGCCCTTACGGCGTTTTATGATATGACGCATGCAGAGAATGGCTTTCTTTGGCCTCCATTTTATGTTATGTCTGTCTACAGTGGTGATGGGCACTATTGAATGATTTTAACTATCAATTATTATTGAAAGATAGAAACTATTGAATTATCATTTGAAAGTTTTCATTCGATTATTTTTATCTGCACGCTTTACATATGATAGTAAAACATGTTATTAGTATTTTATGTGCATTTGAAAGATTAAAAAAAAAAAAGGCTACATTCCGCTTTACAGCGGGTCTTTGGAGCCTAATCCACCGTGTGAGCGGAGACCTACTGTACTAACTTTATAAGAGAAGGTTTTTAAANAAAAAGGCTACATTCCGCTTTACAGCGGGTCTTTGGAGCCTAATCCACCGTGTGAGCGGAGACCTACTGTACTAACTTTATAAGAGAAGGTTTTTAAATTGTATGTAAGCTAAATAAGTATAATTATTGTTTGATATTCAATTTTTTAAATACTTTTAGAGCAGTTATAAATAATAATGGAAAAATACACTTAATTATGAATTTTGAACATTATGAATGTTCAATAAAACTATGGTTTAAATATTGCACAAAAAAAACATAAACAAAAGCCACATTAAAAAAAAAATTGTAGTTTGTAAACAGAACACACATTTTAAAAGGATACATTTGAGACATCTATAGAATCAATTCACACTGAAATATAAATGTTTCAAATTTGTAGACAAATTTCATATATTTGTGTTGATAAATAGTGAAAATGAATATATAGCCAACCATATTAAGTCTGCCTAATAGATAATTATAAAGTCACTATAAAATACATATCAAAGGCATTTTTTAAAAGCAAGATCAGGTTGATTAAAAAAAAAATCACCTGCAGAAATACCCAGCCCTTATTTATTAATACTGATGTATTTTATCACACAGCTAGTAATTCTAACTAAACTACTACATATTGATTTATTGAAATGTTTAAAATCATGTGACAATAAACATCTTAGTGCACAAATTTAACAGGTGTCAACTACAAATAATGATCCAATTATTCGAAATCATCACAGTTCATGAGTTATAATGGATCAAGTTTGCTATTTTATTCTTTCCCGTACCATTCTTAAGATAAAGTAATTAATGTACGTAGTTTAAATTTAGTAAATTTACTATATACTTACTTTTCTTTTTATACCCCGACAGTTTGATTTTATCTCATTTTGTAGTACACAATATTGCTATTAAGAATTAATTTGTATTATGGTTAAACTCAACTTTTTAATTTTATTAATGTGTCCAAATTGATAATTGAAAATATAACTATATATATCTAACAAATAAGATTAGTGTCCGACAACAGTGGAACCGGTGCACCCCCTAACTGCGCTCTCTGTTCTCTCTATCTTCCTCCTTGTCTAGAAGGTAAACAGCGACAGTCTCACTTGGCTGGGGGATTAAAGGACAGGGGCTGGGTGCTTGGCGGAGGGGGTTGAGCGAATAGAAGGGTCTGAGTTCATTTTATTTTAACCAAGTAGTGTATGTAGTCTGGAAATGGAGATTTATAGACTCTGACTGCTACCCTATGTATACATGGTTAGCGATAACCAGAGGATCCTCATTCTGAGTTGAGGTCAGCTGGGTGTGTGGACTGGCGCGTTTGGGTCGATGTGCCCGGGAATGGGTGGCGTGATTAACGAGTGAGCCGGCATGTCCAGTGTGTGAGCCAGCATATCCACTGTCTGTCCAGTGAGTGGGCCGGCGTGTCCGGTGGGTGGGCCGGTGTGTCTAACAAGTAAGTCGGCGTACCCGGGATAGTATGGTCGAGTCCAACGTTTGCGTAGCGTGGGATGGCGTGGTGTACCATGCGCGAGGACAAGTGATGTGATTTGTAGTTATTAGTTTATTTAATTTTAATTCTATTTTACGCTTTCTTCAAGCTTATTAATTCTACAGACCTAAATTTTATTATTTAATTAATTGACTTGTATAGTTGAAGTTGATTTAATTTTATCTTAATCATTGTATGTGTTTTATTTATAATAATCAAAACCTTGAATATTCATTGTGCATTTTCTTCTTGTTTAGTTAGCAACGTACCCCCAATATCCTTAAAATTGCTCGTGGTTTAAACGGTGACGGGTTTACGGCTCGCGAACCGTCAGGTCACGTGTGGGCCCCCTGTTACAATATATATCTGAAAGATTCATTTATTAAAATTTATTGCTTTGACTGTATCCATTGTAGCTACAACACTGACTAGCAGAACATAATATGCCCGGCCAAGGGCAGGGGCTCATATAATCTCAACTAGTGACACACCCAGGCAAAGAGGATGCCGACTTCCTTGTATGGTCAGTGTTGCTGGAATGAACTGAGACATTGCTAATTTATATCTTTTCCAAGATAGCCCCCCCCCTTCACTCACCTATGTTAAATTCCCTGCCAAAATGTTATAGACTCAAAAATAATCAGTAATTATTATTGTCAAATGAACTTAAACATAAGCCTATCTCAACAAATTAAAAACATTCATAAAGAGTAAACAAGTTAGAATTAATTCAGTATCAAAATGTTTTTCTTCTAATATTGTAATTTCGTGACACATTTCTTACAAGTTCTTAAACCAAATGCTATAAATATATTTTTTTTATCACAGCTACAAAATTGTAGAAAAAAATTAAGTTTAATTGTAAAATAAAAATTAGGTTTAGTTTTTATAAAAAACAAAATATTTAAACATTGACATAGCGTGTATCACAAAAAAATTTTGATTAAATAATTTTTTAAAAGTGAATTTAAAATGAATAAATACTAAGTATCTGCTGCGTACCCTGAAATGTAGTGTTTACTTAACTTGGCTCCACGAGAGTGAATCTTATAAGATAATATCAAGTGTGCTTTCAGTCAAGGTTAGGCTGGTGATATTAGTTTCCCCAAGGTAATCTTATAAGTGGTCTATGATTGAGGGAATATCATTAATGATATGCTAGACTCAAGCCTATCTTAGATCATAAAGAAGTTTACTTTAATTTTCTCCCTAAAGGAATGGATATATTTATTATATTTTCTAAATTTAATAGCCAAAATTTAACTAACTACCTACTTTTAAATTAGTTTTAAATACAGTGCCTTGCACTCCTAGCAACTCATAATCTTTGATGACCACTATGAATCATACTTTATTATATGATATTAAACAAATTAATTATCCAACTATTGCCTTTATTATCAGTTTCTTAAAGGTGACCTGCCAACGTATATAATTTATAGTCGATTATCTTGGGGTGAGGAGTTCTGTGGTGATACCATCAGCAGCTTAGAACCCAAATATCCTTATGAGTTGATCTATGTGGGAATATACTTAGACATATGAATCCCTAGACTGAGCTATGTTAAATACTTCTATTGATAGTAATTTAACTAGCAATTAAATATTTATGAGGTGTTGATTTGGGCAGTGATCCACCTAGAAGTGTCCGACACCTTGTGATATATGCCCGGTTGATGATCCACTGCACATCCAAACCCTGCACTTGTTATACCTGCTAGTGTCCATCGTCCCTCATGATATACTATAAGAGGACCCCCTGAGTCACCCTGGAACAGAAAAAGAGGAACATAATAAAGTTAGTCATAAATTCTTCATTTTTATATTGACGCAATAGATAAACCAGGTTTATTACCTGCATTAATTGATTTTTCGTCGGTAATGTCTATTAACAATTTAAGTAGCTGGTCGAAAAACTTTAGTTATATATTGATAATTTTTTAAGTAATAGATTATATGAATAATTTTTCCCCAATTATATTTTCAGGTTTGTTGAGGTATCCATATCGCTATGAAGGACAACAATAATTTTCATTTTCACAGTGTTGACAAGTTGTATAGGTCTAGACCGTCTAATATATTAGTTTTAGATTGTATCCATATACATTTTTTAACTTTCTGCCCCAAATCATTCTACTTCCCTTCTGTTTGCAATCTGTCTCCTCTACAAGAGATTAATTTGCTGCTTGCATTCATCCCTTCTTCTACCGGAAGAATGCAGGTGGTATACATACATTCTCCTAGCAGGTGAATTGTAGCTAATTTCATCTACCCTGAATATGTATTATGGGTCAGGACAAGGAAGGTAGCCTTATAGTGGATTATTTGTTACCTTCTCCTACATGCCAAAAATCACATTTATTCATTCCTCATATCGACTTGAGATTTCCCGTTGATTTATAACTTTTTCTGGATGTATGCAATTATTTATATTCTTTTCAGCCAATTTTAAGTATAAATACAATGTATGCACGCTCAATGTTCAAACTAAACCAAGCTACAGTTTGACCATTCACAAGGATATGTCTCTCCTCACTGTTACATATAAATGTATTGGTTTTTCTATCTTCCTTATAGCCAAATGCGGGACTCTATTGGCCAGGGGTACAATTGGGTCATGCCATGTTCATTTACTGCCAGAAGGTCGTTCTTCAATGTGTAAAATAGATACTTATGTGATTCATCCTAATTCCGGTTAAATGTTAGTTTCTATATATTTTAAACATATTGTGATAAATCCTTAAGAAAACTTTCACTTAAAACATCCTTCCTCTCTTTATCTGTGAGTCCTATGATCTTAATGTGTTTCTTTATCCAATTAACTGTCCCACATGCCTTACCTCCTGATGTAGCACATGTTCTCACGCCCAGCATGCGAGTAGATAACTAGGAAACATATAAACAGCACCATGTTCTTGCCAAATTCTATGCTAGGAAATTAATTAATTATATGATATAAAATGTATACCAAGTTTTAATTTTTTCTAAAGTTCATACAAAAGCTTCAACTGAGATGTCTTATCTGTAAAAATGTAGCATACAAATTTGACAATTACAAGTAAGATTTAATTGCGTTACATTTGTGAGTGCTGGACAATTTTCAATTAACTTACATGTGACCCAAATATTTTGTATTTTTCTCAAAGAATTTACACTTAGAAAATTTTAATTCTACGTTATACAATGCAATCTATTCAATACTTTACTTACTTTCGTTTAACAATTTTTTCATATCGCTAACTGAAATGAGGATATCATCAATATAACAAAAAATACCTCCTGTGTTGACTAAAATTTGATCCATATTGAATTGGGATATCGCAGGAGCAGAACCTCTTAAATTCAAATCACCCTGAATGAGTCTTGATTACCATTACTTTTTGTGACTCCTCGGAGAGTTCTGTTTATAAGCTTTTGACAAATACAGAGTAGTAAAAACTTTTCCTCCGGATAGTAAAGCAAAAATATGTTAAATTTAGGGTAGTGGGCAGGCCCTACTGATATACTTTTGATATTTTATTTATTGGGTTCTTGAAATCAACACACAACTTCAAACCCTTATCTTTTTTAAACCCCTACAACAAATTGTGAGGCCCATTCTGAGATCGTAATAGGTCAATTAGCCTCCTTTTTTTAATCCCTCCGAATTATCTTATCTTTTTTGCACGTAGTTTATAAGGAACTTCATAAAATTAATAAACACAGGACAGTGAACATCTTTACAAGAACACTGACTATAAAATATTTACTGTCCTGTTTAGTGTCCACTTCAAACACAGATTTAAATCTTCCGTCTATGTATTTTTTTCTAATATGTTCACTTTCATTTTACCTCCTGAGTAGCAATTTTATTTAACGGGTTTACTATTAAAACACCTCTCCCTTTTGGAAGAGATATCACACCAGTTTATGGCCAACATTAGGTACTCAAATAAATTTACAGATAAAGATAGCAAACTTTGTTGATAGCCCTGCACTTTTACAAATATTTGACCTGACCTTTAAATGTCTAAGTTTCCTGATGGTGGCTTTAACTTTAATGAACATCATGTCAATTTAATATTTGGAAAGTATTTTAGTAGGTAATCACCGAGCATACAGTAACTGCAGCTCCTGTATCTATCTTCATTTTAACCTTTAATTTAATTTGTATTCTTACAAATAACGATCAAATACTATTGAAAAATATTTAACTTAGCTAAGACTAGTTTTTATACCAAACCAATATAGTCTGCTTCACTATCTTAACTTTATGCTTTTAACTATTACTTTACTATCTTAATTCACTGCAAATTATTTCTTCTTATATTTGTTTTGGGAATTTTTCACCACATATTCGATGTTTCCTTGACAGCAAATCTCTCTCCTTTTGTTTGCTATTTTTGAGACTGTGAACTCCCAGAAATATTTCTTCACTTTGATGTCCAAACGTTGATGCACTTAGTACTGACAACGACACAGTTGACTATTGTATCTACTGGATTTGTGAATCAAACTATTCCAAATTTAGAGCTAGCTAAGCCTTGCTGAGAGGCTAGGTTAACTTCCATTGGTATCTTTCTTTACAAACTTTCTGATCCCAAACCACGAACAAATTTATCCCTTAAGAATGCCCTCTAAAAATGTTCCAAAGTCAAAGGCTGTGCCCGATAAGTATTCTTATGTGCTTTCTCTTTGATACCCACCCTTGATTGTTGCATTGGCAATCACGTGATCAAGTATCGATCTGCATGAATAGTTTAGAAGAACCAAGGAGGGAAGCAAGACGTCATTGACATCTTGTTGGTGCTTTTTTATTTAGTCACTGTTTTAATTTTCTCTTTTTGTCTGTTAGAGCTCAGAACTTTTCGTTATCCGCCACTACTTAGGGTGTCCCATGGATAAAATTTGACCTTTGACCTTTGACCACGATTATGAGAGAGTGTGTATTGTGATGTCGCAATTGTGTGTGACAGCGCTGTGATTGGCTAAAATCCCTGATCTGTGATTGGCTGTTGGCTTTCCTCCTCCCCTTCCTGAGGTTTATTCTTGTCCAAACTTGTTTGTTCCTGTCTCATTTGCTTTTTATGTGTGCTCATTGGGTTTTATGTGTGCGCATTGTTTTATGTCTGGATAGGTTTGGGACGTGCGTTGGAGTTTATTTTATTTACTGGTTTTTTATTTATTTATTTGTGTGAGAGTTTATTTTATTTATTGGTAGAGGGAACGTGCAGTCTACGGTGTCGGGTGCTCCTCCTACAACGACCCAGGCATCGCTAGTGAGCGCGGGAGCATCCTCTCTGGCCGGCCGCTTAGCGTAGAGTGTAACCACCGAGCAACTGGCAGCGGTTCACAGGCGTAAGATCCCTTTCGCTTCCCCTCACTTCGTGAAAAACCTCTTCGTGGGTTCAGTTGGGGGTCAGATCCATCGTGGTGGAAAAGTTTGATGTCACAATAACCCTTAGCGAGAGTTGTTAACCCTAAACTTGTTATAAATGTTGAAAGCGGGTAGTAAGGACCCTATTGAAGAGTCATTAACCCACCCAACCCAGAGTCCTCTTGACGCCCTCTGAAGGCCCCCAGCCTAGATGTGCTTTGTAATGCCCATTACTGGGCCGATTTATTGGAAACAATCCTTATTAAAGTATCTTGTCGTGTTTCAGCGCTCACCATGTACGGTAAAATGGATTCGAACTATGATATATTTGCCCAAATAAGAGACAGAATAGTAAAATTAGTGGTTGTGCAGGGATGTACCATCATTTACGCTGGGGTGAAATGTGAAAAGATGTCTACCTACCAATATGTAAATTAAATCATAAAGGTTGTTTCAAATAGCCAAAACTATTATTTATTCTTTTTGTGATGATTACTCCAGATATATATCATTGGCAACTGGACACGGTAATCGAACCCGGGACCTTTATCTTAGTACGCCAACACTCTTGCCACCGAGCTATCCAGGAATCAATCGTCCCGTATCCAGGATCATTCTTCACCCATATTTTAAGGCAGAATCTATAATGCTTATGCCTTAATTGTCACTATGCAAATAAAATTATTTATTTGGTTAAGATTGTTGAATGATATCTAACTTATAAATAATATGTAATAGAAAAATAAGTAAAATACAAATAATAACATTTTTGTGTATAATCAAATATCACGATGTGGGGTAGCGGGAGAATCCAGAGGGTCACTGCGAATCATCTTTATTGTATGTTAGAAGGGTCATAATTCCAGGGATTTGAAGCCCCACAGGTCACAGGGCAGAGTTTGACGGTGGTGTGTGACCTGGCGAAATGTGTACCAGCATTTGCTTGTGTTTGAAATGTGAAGTAATTAGCATTTGTTGACCTATCAACCCTAGTAGAGATTTGAACCCCCTCCTACTTCCTTACGCCACAGGATGAGATTTGTACCTGCATTTGAACTGTTTGAAAAAATAAACACGACCACTTAACATTTAGACGGTGTGCCCACCGGGATTCGAGCCTCAGTATCTTTCGGTGGGGTTGTAGGGATTTGAAGCCCTTACATTGGTCACCGGCATAGTTTGATGGTAGTGTGTGACCAGGCGAAATGCACACAAGCATTTGCTAGGGTTTTAAATGTGGAATTAGCATTTGTCGAAAGAGCTATAAACCCTAGTAGGGATTCGAACCCCTCTACCTCATTACGTCACAAAGCTAGATGTGTATCCCACATTTGCGCTATTGGAAAAAAATAAACACGACTGCAGAGAATCGGTCACCGGCAGAGTTTTGACATTTATTTTCGTTAGCGTGTGACCAGGTGAAATGTGTACAAGCATTTGCTTTGGTTTCAAATGTGAAGTTAGCGTTTGTCGACCTATCAATCCTAGTAGGGATTTGAACCCCCACTGGAATTTGAACCTCTGAGGAGGTAGCACCGGTAATGTATGTTAGAATGCTTGTCGAATCAAATACTTCCTTCCCGTTATGAGCGCACATGAATTTGCGAGTCCCCGGCCGGATCAAACCCATGACCTCCCCCATCATAACTAGATGAGTTACACACACACCCTTTCTAGCTAAGCGTCTATATATTAACTAAGATAATGTGGTAGGGATGATTAAGAAAATGTTCCAGCATTTTAACTGGAGGGACAACTACTAACAGTTTAACCTGCATGGATTTGATTCCAACATCCCCTACCAGAATTATATGAGCCCGACATTTAGACGGCATGATCACTTGTGCTGGAGTGAAAATCGGGAAAGTCTAACAAGAACTTCTGTAACTACGGGTTTCCTTAGAGTACATCAGCACGTTCACCCTGTTTGAGGTCATTTAACCGGGCAATTAAAGTAGTTGGGAAACATTCTTACTTAGTGAAAGTGGTAGAGATTAGATCGTAAGGGGTGGGGGGGACTCTATTAGTCCACTATATGGGTGGACAATTATTAAGTATTGTAAATTTGAAAAGACTCTTAGCGTTCATGGCAATGACATTAATTGTTACTCTCAACCCTCCTTTTCATAGCACATCCATGATAGAAGGTTAAACATAAAAATAATTCCACATGCGAACTGTGAGAGCGTTCTAGTACAGTCAATTTTTCATAGGAAGGTACTTTTAAATAAAATGCTGGGGGGCTTATTGGCAGACTAATTCATGTCTGACCAAGCCATAAAACCAATGAAAAAATGGTATGATGGTATAATATATAAATGGTAAATAATGTATAAACGGTATAATTTTGTAGTTATATTAAATATTCGGACCACGAGCTGGCTTCCGCGCCACAAACAAATTTAAATTGGTTTCTATATTCTTTGGCTGACAATGTATATTAGATCATGTCGAGGGATTTAAATCCTTATCACAACCCCCTCCTCCAAAGCAGGAGTTTTGCGTGCAAAAAAGTCCTTAAGGATGCTGTCTACTTCTGACTTAATGGCAAGTCAAGATACTCAATGTAAGGATATAATGCTGAAACAGTACCATCATCATTCACGTATGTCGTAGCATTTTATTTTTAACCTCCTGTCAGGACTGGCAGTATATTTGGTAGGGTGGAGGAAGATATAAAATGTACCTGCACTTATGTGAAGGTTGAGGAGGTCTCCAGAAGAAGTGCTATCCGCTTAAGTACTAATTACGCTAGTAAACTAGGAATTGGGAAGGTTGAATCCACATTTTCGAGGAGGGAAAGTGTAAAAACACCCCAGTTCACCCGACAAAGATCCGATCATCGATCTACCCCCGTCCTCGGCAGTAAACCTCTACACGAAATTAACACGTTAGCTAACTACGCCAACAAGGCGGGTCTTATCGCTAATATAATAAAATGATTCCTTCCAGCATTTTAACTTTGTTAAGTGCACCAGCATTTGCGCCAAAGGAGAGTGGAAAATCAGCCTCAGTACACCCTACCGGGAATCGGACCCCCACGCCTCAGCAGGGGTTAGAACTCTCAACCTCGTGCCCCACCATCAGAAAGCCCAAGCAGGGATTCGAACCCACCTCCAACCACCGTTAGAAAGCCCTAGCTAGAAGAATTTGACATTTAGATTGTGTGCCCCACCTGGTGCAGCTAACTTACTACTGGCTACAAAACCTTTAAAAAAAAGCATCCATACTACTGGTGCATTTGCGAGCGAGTGAAACTGGAAAACCATAGAGATATAGTTGTAGAGTGGGAATAAGAAGGGAGAAATATATGTGCACCTGTATTATAGTAGAGAACTAAATGTCTCTTCTTACTACCCATCTGGGCCACAACCCATGAAAGATGAGGGAGGAAACCGGCCTCAGTACACACGCACAACAGGGATTCGAACCACGACCCATCTCGTGACCATTTATTTAGCTAACACGTGGTGCCCGGTGATGCTCTTATTCGTTTATAAATTTATGCCTCATAATCAGATTTGGATGCATATTAAATAATTGTTTTCTAGACTGCATTCATACACGAACACCTAATATAATAGTTTAGTTTTGAATAGCAAAAAAAGACAATACGCAATAATATTTATTATTATTAACACTTTTTTTAATTTTAACTGTATCGAGCCAATATTTAACACAATTAGCGTAGCTGGAAATAAATATTGAGCAATCGTTGGTGACACTTTTCGTATTTGTCCGATTCTATTTTTGATCTAAATTAGAAAGTTTCTCTGGGGAATGGGGTTTTGGTTCATATATAAAGGGTGATTTTAGCGCAAACCTGTCCTCTTCACGTGAAAATAAACTACCGGACGCCTGACTAATCAAGAAGATGGAGCATTCATAAACATCCACATCAGATATTTCAATTCTCTTCTGTTTGGACTAAGCCGTTCTGTTACATAGCTTTAAAAAAAAAAGAGATAGATTTAATTTTAAATTGGGTGTGTATTTTCCAGGGTTAAATTTGTGACTGTTAAAAAAAGTTCCATTTTTAAATTCCACCTATAAATCTAAGTGTATCGAATAACATTTGCTTAATATAACCCTAAAACCAAGTTTGATTCCAAATGTTGATTTAACCGACCATCGTGCATTATCTTGCTGATTCAATGATTTAATTTTAAGTTGGATGTTCATTTGCCTGGGTTGAAAGATACAGTATGTGTATTCGATAGTATTTCTTTAATCTATATCAATGGTACCGAATGCAGTTATATGTTTAAAGTGTTAGGTTAACGAGTTTGTAGAGCATCGCCGTTATTTACATGTGTCTACTAGTCTTATTTAATCTCTCATTTGTTTATAATATATATATATATATATAAGAATTTAGTAAAATATTTGAAATATTCTCTAAAATTAAATCTAGTCCAGAGCACCTAATTAAAAAAAGTGTCCGGTAACACGTATTAATATTTGTATTATTGGTTTACACAGCTAATGAAGGTCGAAACTAAAGACACACACACATACGAGCTGTCCCGATGGCTACACTGCTTGTAGTTCAGTGTCGTAATAAACGATTGACAATTAAACCTTCTCCCTAATAGCTTGTTGACATGTTTTTGAAACAAAACTATCAGAGCAGAAAACCGGTGCTGATGTTTAGAGGGTCTAAGGGTTGTACTCTTAATACAGTGATCTGCCTCTGAGAAGGAGTCTCGGTTCGATTCCCTGTTTGACAAATATTCTTTAATATCTTGGCTAATTTTTTAACGACACTTCAAATATATATTCATAGGCAACTATCATTTTCTCTGGCATGGATCTTGGGTCTTGGGTTCGGAGCAAGAAAACAATTACAATTATGTATGACTAAAATTTGAATTTTCTTAATGTTTGTATTTATAATATTATTAAAAGAGCTATCTGCTTTTCATCGAAAAGAAGATCCTTTCTCAATAATTAATGAATAAATAAGCTAATAAGTTATTCATATTATTATATTATATCTACAATTACTTATACAAATAAATGGCACGGTGCACCGCAAAGACCTGTCTCTCAATTTTATACATTAAAATAAACATTTAATTAAAATCTCGTGAGATTTGTGAAACGAAATAATAGGTCTCTACATTGCTTCAGAAACACTACACCAAAGATCATAAATAAATAATATACACCGTTACCTACTCTATTGTACTAGTACCTATGAACAATGTTAATAGTGAGCTATATCGAAGTATCACAAAATACATTTCATGTTTGCAATACTTGAGGGAATCTAGGTTTTGCTCTTAGCATGGTGCACTGTGTGTTCATGCACATTTGGAGTACCTTACACTCTTTAATAAACACTTTAATAAAATCTAGCTTAATTGCTTAGATGAGACCTGGTGGAGCACTGATGGACTAACGGTTGTAGAGCAGGTGGTCGAAATCGCGCAGACCAGGGAAAGTCTGAGAATGGCGGATAACCTTGTAGAGACTATGGTCGCTTATCTGGCCGACGTCCGCCGATGGCCAACGGTCGTAGAGCAGGTGGTCGAAATCGCGCAGACCAGGGAAAGTCTGAGAATGGCGGATAACCTTGTAGAGACTATGATCGCTTATCTGGCCGACGTCCGCCGATGGCCTTCAAGGGAGCAAATGCCTCCGATCACCGTGGCTCCTGAAGGCATGTGGCTCTCCGTCCGAATCCCGGACATAAAGTCCCCGGGGGACCAAAGCCAGCGTTCCCTTCAGGACACGCAGGACCATCAGGCATCCCATGATGCACTGCCACCCACGTTACAAGACCTGCGGTCTCCAGGTACTTCAGGCTCCCAGATTACCTCACCCATTTCACACACACACGAATTTCAGAAACAGCTAAATTTCTTAGTACCAATAATAATTATTTTCTGGCTGCAGTGGATTTAACATCGTATATCAGCCAGTCCTTGCGTTTAGACAGCTGATGGAAAAGAGATATGAGTTTGGAAAGGAAAGGGTCTGGTAATGACATTCATGGATGCAGAAAATACATATGCTAGCGTGGATAAGAAGAAAAACTGTAAAGCAATGAAGGAGTCTGGAGAATAAAGAGGAGGGACTGGGAGAGTAAGGAATATGTATGATAATAATGTGAGATGTGTAAATACGGAGAAATTGTGGACAGAGTGGTTCCAATTAAAAAATTGAGTCAACCAGGGAGTGCTCCCTGACAATTACTATTTGCATTGGTGATGGAAATGCTCATGAATATAATGGAAAGAAAACTGGGTAAGGATAAAATGAAAGCAATGCTGTTTGCCAATAACTAGATGGTATGGGTGGATAAGCAAGATGAAGTATAGGAACAAATGCAGAAATGTAGTGAGAACGTGAAAGAGTCTGGAATGAAATTTATGATGGTGAAAAGTGAAGTGATGGGGCTCACAAGGCAGAGAACAAGACCAAGAAAGGTGATAGAACTTGAAGGAGTAGATTTAAAAAAAGCAAGGAGCGTAAAGTGTCTTGTTAGTGTACTTGAGTCAAAGGGGGGCGGCAGAGAAGATATGGTGAGCTGAGTGCAGCAGGGAGAGGTTTTCTACAGGTATGAAAGATACCTACTATGGTAAAGAGAAGTGCCCTTGGAGTGTAAGTAAGTGTTGTAAAGAGCATACTTCATACCCATGGAAGTATGCAGTGGAAACTTGGACTTTGGATGTAAGAGAAACAAGAAGAATAGAGGTCATGGAAATGAAGTTTTTGTGGATTATGCTAGCTGTCACCAGAATAAATAGGATTAGGAATGAAGATGTATGGACAAGAGTTGGGGTACAGGCGGTACATGAGATAGTTGAGAAAACAAGGATGAGATGGTATGGACATTTAATGAGGATGGAAGGGGATATGGTTCATAAAAGATTGATGGATATGCAGTATGTAGGGAAGAGACTTCAGGGGAGACCAAGGAAGAGATGAGAGAAACAGATAGCAGAAAGTGTGCAAGTGAGAAGAGAAGAGGGGAAGAAAGTTAGGGAGGAAGAATGGTGGAAGGACAAAGGAAGCTAGAGGTATTTTACTAAATGGACCCGGCCACAAGCTGGAAATGGTACATGATGATACTGAGTAAAATAAAGAGAATCGTGTGGTTTCTCCAAACAAATCACATTCGTGATGAGGAGACGTTTGAAACAGCCGTACTCCACAAATAATTCTGAGTACGGGTTGGTCTACCTACTGGACTACGTCTGATGGTATCTTGTGCGATAAGAACTGGCTTTGGGATAACAGAGATCCTTATTGAGATGGAGATATGAGGAATCAGCTATTAGTGGAATTATGGGCAGTCAACAGTACCAACTTTGCTAATAATCATTCTGAAACCTCTTCTCAACTATTACAAAATAAATAAATATATTGTTCCGATTAGTACCTTCAATTAATCTAAGATAATGGTTACAAAGCCAGTCACACTACACGTGTTTCCTGTGAGGATCTATTCCTATTCACTTAGGTCCATTTCATTTACCCTATATATGTATCCTGCAATTTTTTAGGTGTCACTTTATCTTTTTTATAAATTGGTTTATTGTAAACTTATAAAAGCTGATTTGGTAATATGAAATGTAACATTCTTAGAGGAAACGGAATATTAAAAATTATTTTGACTATAATGGGAAAGTACGCAAATGAAAGTTAAACACACTTAAAAGAAAAAAAGTTGACAAATGCCTTAATGTCTCTTCATAATATACCTAATTCTTTTTAATATATATTACATAAAATGAAGGATATTTGAACATACCAAACAAGCATCCATATGACCATCACTATGACCTGCGCAGAACATTTCAGAGAACAGTTCCAAGTTGATGTTCTTGTGATCATGCCACTGAAGACATTCTTCATCACTCAGGATAGGTACTGTGGCCTTTTGGAGAATGTTGGTTCCCGTCTTTCCTGATACACCAGGACACACAATATATAACTTTCACACATTCAGATTACAATCAAACAATAACATGTTTCATTGCGAAAGCGTTAAGTTAAATAATTTTGAGATGTGTTTTAATAATATAATATAATTAATAAATATATTCAAGGGGTGGCAATAAAACTGTTCAAAAATATTTGAACCACGTCATGAATGAATCACTTTTAAATATAGCTATCAATAAATTAACATCTATGAAAGTATATTTAAGTGATTTTATCGCCAGCCAAAAACAATGTTAAAATATTTAAATGGTAAAGATATATATTAGCACCCCGTTGTACTAGTCATTCAGGTTGTACGCCTTTAAGTTGTTAACAATCCTGCATAAATATAAATTTCAATATAAACCATGAAATATTAGGTCAGTTAGGTACCATATGTTGTGTCCGTCTTTCCCCAACCTGCCACAACACCAGTCTGGCCTTTAAAAATATCACTTTGGTGTGGTAGACAAATGGGCAGAACATTTTCTCTGTAAAGAACAGGACGAGACAGTCTCAATAGCGCCAGGTCAAACCTGCAACAAAAGATTATTTCAGAGTTGATATAGCTAGAGCAAGTGAGGTCTACTTAATAAGAGCGATTGTTTGCTAGGTATGGATCAATAATATTTCGTCTATGCAGCCAGTGGAGTAACTAGCACTTTTTAAAATCAACGAATACAGTTTGAGTTTGTTGTAATATCAATAATGTTATGTTTATCTAATAGGTTGCCCAAAATTGTCAGTTCAAGATAACATAAAAAGAGAGATACGTAGGAATTCCTCATCTCATCTAAGAGAAAAATGACTAGGACCACAATTAATATTATTACATACGTTAGTGGGCACGTGGACTAAACCTCATGCTTTGTTGGCCATGGGAATGACACGGTTCGACTACCTGCTATGTGTATTAAACTTTTTTTTCCAACCAAAAGGTTTACCACTCTCCATCTATGAAAATTTACTCTAATTTATACTAGTAATAAGGTACGACCATTGAGATTTCCTATTCCACCGATTAGAATAAACACCCACATTCCTGTCACATCCTGTTTCCTTCTCCCACACTGTTTGACCTACTTTACACATACTTGTATCAACCTCCACCCCACCGGGGCCTACGTTAGCTATCGGGCCTGCATGCTTTTCCCCCACCACCAGTGTGACGTCAAGCCGAGCGGCGGTCCTATCCGATCTGTCACAATGTTAGTTCCCCCTGCACTGGCTACTGTACAGGTTGATTTATTGTTTATTTGGTTATGTGAGTTGTTTAAGAGGTGACTCTAGTGTTGTGTTGTTTAACTTGTTCATTTGTATAGTGAGTGTTGTAT
>CABFWB010004592.1:0-10357 GCA_902151455.1 Timema bartmani
CAGCTTCATCTCCAGAGCTTAGTGTCGTGATAGTGCCTGGTAGAGGGGGCAACTTCTCCTCCAGCACTTAGTGTCGTGATGCTGCCTGGTAGAGGGGGAAACTTCTCCTCCAGCACTTAGTGTCGTGATAGTGCCTGCTAGAGGGGGGCAGCTTCATCTCCAGAGCTTAGTGTCATGATGCTGCCTGGTAGAGGGGGCAACTTCTCCTCCAGCGCTTAGTGACGTGATAGTACCTGGTAGAGGAAGCCAACTTCTCCTCTCTAGCGCTTAGTGTCGTGATGGTGCCTGGTAGAGGGGGCAACTTCTCCTCTCTAGCGCTTAGTGTCGTGATGGTGCCTGGTAGAGGGGGACAACTTCTCCTCCAGCGCTTAGTGTCGTTATGCTGTCTGGTAGAGGGGGCAACTTCTCCTCCAGCGCTTAGTATCGTGATGCTGCCTAGTAGAGGTGGCAGCTTCCCCTACAGCGCTTAGAGTCATCATTCATCCAACACCTTCATTACTTGCAGAGCTTCCTTCCTACTACGTGAAATATAAAATTGGCCAAAATAAAATCCATTTTATTCGACAGGACTATAAAATGTTGGTAAAGTACGCTCAGAAATCTGGATTATTTAATATCTTACTACCCGTCCGAGCAATACGCACTCAGTTATACTAGTTGGTAAGGGATGAGGAAGTAAGAATGTTAAAGAATATGTACTTGAATGTGCGTGGAACGAGAGTAGAAAACCATTGAGGTAAAAAAAATCATCACTACACTTGATTGGGATGCAAACTCCGATCTTCTAGTCACCATTAATTCCAGGCTAACATAAGAGTAACATCTTAAACCATGCCAACACTAATGTGGTTTTTATATTTAGAGTGTTTAGAAGACGAGGACATTTGTTAACTTTTGTCTTGAAAATTTTTAGCTCCATTTTATAATATTGATGCCTGAGATTATTAATTAGAGGTGCAGAATCCCAGCGGTCCTTAGGTTTAAAAACCTTGCATTTTAAATTTTCCAGTTTAAAAAAAAATCATGAGAAGGTGAAATTAGTTCATTTTCAAGGACATCTCACGTGAAATATCTCAGTCTCAAAATAACAGTAAAAGGTTAGCAAAGATACAGCTTTCCTCAAACAAATAGTAATTTTTAACAGGGCCACAACTAGGGATGACCAACGAAATATCGATGGAAAATGTATTGATATGTTAAAAACAAATTGATAAATTTATATTGATATGTTAATTTCGATATATTTATTAACTTACCGATAAATTTTAGGACTTGTGAATAAAAATAAACTGAACAATCTTGATTCTATTTTTTACTAAGATATTTTCCTTTTTCTATGCCTACTATTTTAAAAAGCTATAAAACATTATCACGTGAGAATTGGCGAAGAATAGCTTTACATAGTAGCATCCATCTTTATACCACTGTTAAAGTTTGCCCAGACCAATGCATTTCAATATATTGAGAATAACTAAATATCGATATAATTTGATCGATATATTGTAGCTTTCAATAGTACCTTACTATGTATCAAATAATAAATACATGGTTATATTAGGGAAAATTGCTATCCCAAGTCATAAATAACATTCTAAGATAATTGAGGATTGTTTGATTGTTTTGTAATCCACAGAACAGCTCTTCATGTCATATTATATATTAATAACATGAAGATTTTGTTTGAGCATTGCGTGATATCTACCGCATGCAGAGGGCTGACATTTTAAAAATTAGTAGCCCCTATGCATGAACGTGAACACCTAGAAGCAGGAATTCTAAAAATTTTGATTAGATATTTTTTAACTAACCAACTTTAAAGTTACCTCCCACGGACAGTCATCAAACTAAAAAAAACTCTCCCACGACACTGGGTATTTCAAATAGCAATAAATATAGCTATGCGTGTGGGTAGGCGGTGCCCTTATATACTTAAAGCAGGCTATAAGAACTGAATAGAAACCAAATCCTCTTATACCGCACTGTGATAATATTTGAATAAAAACGGGAAATAAAGTAATTGTATTCTCTCTGGGGGTTAATTGGCGCGAGCGGACTCGACCCTCTGTAAAAACCATCTTTCGTTAGGTCGAGGGAAAGGGAGGATGTTATATCGGCAAACCGTTCGCAGGCATGCAAATGACATTGATTAGGAAAAGCGGCTCTCGGAATCCAATACCCTCCATCAGGAGTGATTTGATTGGCCACCGCTTCTCTTCTGTTTTCATCCCTTACAACCCACCCCGGTTCGTTAATGCGGTATGTACCGTGGTCATGTTCGTGGCAGTGTCCATCTATCTTCCCCCTTTTTCCCCCTCCCCCTAGATTTCTGGGCCAGTTTTTGCTTAGCACCGCCTCTTACTACCCGTTCGGGTTATACGCTTATGGTTTTAGGGATTAGGAAGGCTATATTTAGAAGGAGTGTACCTGAATTTGCGTGGAGGGAGAATGTAAAACCTTTTGATAAAACCACCCTCATTACACCTGACCAAGATTTGAACCTCGATCTCCCCGTCACCGGTAGTCTAGTCTTTTGCGAGAATAGCGCCTTAAGCTATGCGGCCACCGAAGTGGGTATTTTAATAATTTCGTGAGCTTTATGGTAGAGCATGGATCAAAATTACGGCTCTCAACCATCAAAAGCACGTGAGCAAAAAAAGTCTGTGAGAATTCTAAAAGTTGTTTCCACGCCAAATGCTGGTGGTTTTATCCTCTTGATGGTTGTCCTTGAAGAACAAAGAGATGAGAGGCCCTTTCCAAAGGAAATACACCTACATCCATTGTGTCAGTTTGGGTGTAACTAGTTACATGTAACAAGTTCAAACAAATGGGGTAACACTTACGCTTTGCACTGTTGGACTCTAACTCTGGCGCTCGTGTGCACTGACCTCCTTTCTCCAACACTCAATTCCACAGACTAAACGGAGCCGTGTTCCTACAGCTGGCTCAAGAAGAAAGCCACGCCCGAGAAAAATAAATGAGGGTGACTCGGCGCGCTTAGTTGCCGCTTCCTCCGCCTGGGCTACTCCCGAAGCTTCTTCTAGTTGTCTGGGTGACCAGCAGAGTCCCCGCTCCGTCTCTCCTTCTCCACCTTCTTCCCCCTTTCACCTACTTTCTCCCTCCTTTCCTCCCCACTCTCTGTAGACATGTCAGTCCGGTTGTTCTCTATATATTGGGATGTTTTGATAGTATTGTTACTCACTGTACCGTCGGCTAGGAGAAGGTAAGATCGGCGAATTAAATTAAGGGCTTATTAAAGTCATCAAAATTCTCTTTTGAATAATTGGGGGGAGGGGGTGGATCTCTTCAAAATTACTGTTTTGGACTTGCGAATTTAAATTTACAACTATGGAAAGAGTTTGTAGACTGTCTTTGGGGATATTCTGTAATCACATATTAATATTAATTTAACGCTATGGGGAACCTTGCTATTTGTTCTCATGAAAACTTGATCTCTATTTTTGCTCCAGGTATGTAACCTTGAGTTATATATTTGCCACCGCTCTGATCAATTTTATTAGGGCTTTTGGGGAACATAGCCTTGGGGTCAGATATTATGTCTTTTATATAAGCAGAGACATGCACACTTGATTGTTGGCATGCATCGCACCTTAAATAATTAAATGGGAAGCAAACTTCCACTAATTGTATTGTTCTTTGTGAGTTAGACAGGGCTCTAGCACATATCTCTGTTTCGTTTGCTTAATTTTGTAGGTAAATCATGGTAGTTATAAGGTATTTTGTTTGAGTAATGCCCTGGAGGTCGACGTCATTATTGGCGGGCCAGTTGTATTAATATATTCGCCTTGGGAAGCTCCAGTTAAAAATAGATATTTAGATTAGTTGTTACGTAGTCCTTGCTGTATATTCATATCGTAGGCCCAACGAAGTTTATATGCTGTCAGGATCTCCCTTTTTAATAGTAATATTTTACTTAGATCTCTATATAATATTTATAAATTATAATGGAGTTTTCTGTATCTGAGCCCTCGAACTAACGTGGGCTGACCGTAGTTAAGACATGGTGATTTGCCATTGTTATGTTTCAAATTCGAATCTTTCTAGTCAATTTCAGCACTAGTGAAATATTATGTTGAATTATAATAATGTTTCAAAGTCAAATTCTTCTAGTCTATTTCACCACTAGTGAAATAGTATGTTGAGTTATAATAATGTTTCAAATTCTAATCTTTCTAGTCAATTTCAGCACTAGTGAAATATTATGTTGAATTATAATAAGGTTTCAAATTCTAATCTTTATAGTCAATTTCACCACTAGTGAAATATTATGTTGAATTATAATAATGTTTCAAAGTCAAATTCTTCTAGTCTATTTCACCGCTAGTGAAATAGTATGTTGAGTTATAATAATGTTTCAAATTCTAATCTTTATAGTCAATTTCACCACTAGTGAAATATTATGTTGAATTATAATAATGCTTCAAAGTCAAATCCTTCTAGTCTATTTCACCAATAGTGAAATATTATGTTAAATTATAATAATGTTTCAAATTCAAATCCTTCTGGTCTATTTCACCAATAGTGAAATATTGTTGAATTATATTAATGTTTCAAATTCAAATCCTTCTAGTCTATTTCACCTTTAGTGAAATACTATGTTGAATTATGATGATGTTTCTAATTCGAATCTTTCTAGTCAATTTCACCTTTAGTGAAATATTATGTTGAAATATGAAAATGTTTCTTATTTTAACATTATAGTCAAATTCATCTCTCACAAATTGTTATGTGTAATAATAAGGTTTGTGATATGGGCAACCTACTCAAGTTCATACACGTGAGCTTTTATACTAACGTTGTGGTTTCTAATTAAGACTTCAAGTCCATTTAAACGTGTGTAAAACATTGTGAATTATACTAATGTATCTGATTCGATACCTTTTGTCGATTCACTTATCTATCGATATGTTATGAATTATGATACATATCGATGCCTATACCTTTGCACATCATACTATATGTAATTATTGTTTTAATTGGTCATTGTACAGCTTCTATATTTGAATCAAATAAAATACTGTTATTCTCTTGTAACTTTCCTGACTATTATTTCTGGGACTTAAAGATGGTTACATGAGGAGAGAGGGAGGATGGCTACTTGATGTTAGGGGACCAGGAAGAACACAAGTTCGGGGTCTAGTCCGTTCTTAGAGATGCGGTGAAGGGCTTAGTGATAGACGTTTGCTGCTCTTAGGTTAAGTTTGTTCGTACGTCATGTACTCATATAGACTTGTCTTCAAAATGTTGTGTTATTACCCTGGATAAGTGGAAACCCAACATTATTAATTTGTATTAACATACTAGAGGAAGGGAAAATGTGGTGGATTAAGGCTGAACTTTAGCGGATGAGCGTCATTTTCAGATCGATTTGAAACTGATTTTATAAACAGACAAGTACATTATTACATTAGTACATTATTATAATATTTATAAGTGACGTAAATAACTCATCCAAGTATTTGGTGGAATAAAATATTACCAGGAAGAGATACATTTACAGTATTATGACACTCGATTCTCGGTTTTTTCTTTTTTTGTTTTTAAAAATGTTGTATTCATTAGTAACAAATATGATCAGTGCCCTCATCACTGGTCTAATGGTCTAACGTGTCACTTCACAATAGATACCGGGGTCAGAACCTCAGATCAGGTGTATTGAGAGAAAGTTATCATATTTATGTTTCCACTCTTCATCCAAGTGAATTTTGGTACATTTTCTTTAAATTTTACTTTCTTCATCCTTATCCCATTTGTGTAAATATCTAGATAGCCCAACCGGGTAGTAAGACGCGCTGAACACAAACAAATATGGCTAGTCACGTTTACTTTCTCTTGACCTCTCGGAGAGAGAGGGAGTATTGTGATCATCAAAAAAATATAATTTGAGATTTTGATGGATATTGACGTTTCAAGACTAGGTGTTCGCGATGCCGTCCATCCGTCCGTTTGTCTGTCCGTCTGTATATATGCTCTGTATCTGTATCTTGGCTTAGAACCGAAACCATTTTTACCAATTGGGCTAAAACAAGGGTTAATAAGGCTCCCCCCAAGGTTATTTTGGAATTAAATGTCCAACCCTAAAGTGAGAAAAGAGAAGAAAAAAATTATTGAAATAGGCTGTAACAATTTTGATTAAAATTTGTATCTAGGAATTGATTAACATTAAAAACAAAATTTCAACTCTCATTTCTCCAAGAAAACGACTTAAAGGGTACTTTACATCGGCAGTAATTTCCAATTTTGATCCTATCTCCGTTACTATTTGAGATACGAAATAACTTATCATTGTAAAGTTGTAAGACTACTAAAAATAAAAAGCTTTTATGTGAAAGATATATTTACAAAACCAATAATTTCCAAGCTATTGGCAAATATATATTTTGAATAGTGGTCTGGGTAGTGGGGAGTTGATTGTTATGCTCTTTGGTTGACCGAGATTTTCCTAGTTTCTCAATATGTTTTTGTAACAGTGTGTATTATTTAATGTATGCTATTTGGTTGAGTGTTTCTGCAACTATGTATATTATTTCGTCTCACATATTTGGAGGGGCTTAGAGTAAGTATCTCCATGTGTAGTTTAAGGACTAAGAAAGTCTGTGCGGTGAACCGGACCATTTATTTCTTATTTTACTATAAATCGTATCAAGAAAATATTGACAGTGTGACATATTGGCCCTATACAGCCCGCTAGAGAGCTTTCGTTCTAATTTGACCTCTATCGATCCCCGGAGAGTACAATGATTACAACTCCTGCTGCCCAAGTCACAGCTGAGGACTCCAACGCACACCTAGTTCTGTTGGTCTCAGTACGGCGTAGAAGAAGCTCAACCAGCGGGCAGGAGTGAAAGCACTCAGGTCAATACCTCATTTCACCAGCCCCACTTAATAATTAGTCAGATGCCTTTCCGTAAAGAACACACGCATTTAAACTACAATTGTTAATGATGAGTTTGTGCTTCTAATTAGCTAATAGGACCACCACGAACCACCAATTTACGGTGGGCTTCGTTTTGTACGAGAGAATAATTTATGGCAGGCGTTCAGGCGTTATAGGCGTCTAGGCGTTCCAGGAGTAGAACCACGATCAAGCCACTGACGTATAGCTTCGATATAATCGACGCACTCTAATTAACCTATTTTTTAGAGTGTCTTGTTGGCTGTGGGAAGATATCAACGCTCCAGGGACAGATTTCAAGCTATAACGGCTCAGAGGAACTATTTGATAGGGACCATAACTAAAAAGTGTTGTTGGCTTTTTATATTTCTCATCTAGAGAACGTATTGTAATAGTTACCGATTTCTACCTTGCTATTACGATAGCTATAGTGGATTTCATTTAAACTTGGTGTTTAGATGTTACTTCAAGGAGGAATTGTGATTTTGGTTCTAGCTCTAAGATTAAGAGTGTTTTACTGTTGATTGATTATTTGAAAATTTGAAATTTTTTGAATATGGTTTTAACGATTTGTTTAAAATTGATATCTAGTGGGTGTTTTACATGATAAATAACACTGTATACTTGTTTATGAACTAATAAATCGATTTAAAGTAATTTACTGAAAACCAATTTTTGAAAATTTCATTTGTTTCAAAAATGACTCTAACAATTTTTAACAAAATTAGTATCTGGGGAGTGTTTTACATGATAAATAAGAATATGTGTTTGTTTTTATAAACAATAATAATTTAACGGTAGTTTACCAATGTCTGATTTTTTCTAAAGGGTTATAAATTTTGCTCTAAATTATTTATGAAGAGCGAGTCATAAGTGCATCAATATAATGTATGATTTTCTGAAGAAGACAAACAAAAGGACAATTTATTGAACACTATTTTTTGAAAATTTTGTCACAAAACAGAATTGACTATAAAGAGAAACTATGGACTCTTTGTTAACACTGAAAGCTTGTAAGCTTACCTTGTTTGATCCACTATGGTGTAGGCTATAATACAGGACCATAGTGTAATCAGTCAAGGTAAAACTGCTACCTTGCAGGATAAATGGAGCGTATGTTTGTGTCATACCGTTTATTTTCTAATAAAATGTCTGACATCATTTCTGTACCAACATTCTGCTACCGAATCCATGAAAGTATTTTCCTCTGAAAACATTTTTTTATCGGGAGACGGTAACGCGTCTTCACGTTCCGTTTTTTTTTTATTTATCAAACCTCCAACTTTTTTACCAGTGACTGACACTATTACGGGACCTAACAAAGTAGGTGAACATCCATCATCACAGCAACATCCAGTCACCACGAGCGCTCTCAAACAAATAAACATCCACCTGAAATATTCAAATACTTATTGTTAAATAAAGAGATGTTTGTGTGCCTCTTCCCCAGTTTCTCATTTGATAAGTTCTTGTTGCACTTTGTGTTGTTTGTTTTTTTTAGCCCTCCCTCATTTCATTATTGATATTTAGACAAAGAAACGACGACCGTCCCCCCTCGGTGAGTTACAGCCGTCATAAATCACCCCTTGCATATTTTACGATGTCATTGTTTGCTCTTTGGGGCCTCGCCCTACTTTGCTATGTTCATTCCTTCAGTACATCTTATCCGTCCTTTTAGACGTCTCATTCGTACTAGCTTCGCCCCTCACCCGTCCCTGTTCCTGGTGTTTGTTACAAAAGGGGAAAGGTCTACCTTATCCTCCCTATCAGCCATTTACCCCTCTCTCTCTCTTTTATAATAAATCGCTTCTAATTAAGAAGGTATTTTCATTCTACTTCAACTCACGCCATTAACTTTTCTATCCCTTCTTCTTATATCGCCCTCTTGGAAAGTTGTCTCTTCTTCAACCGACTCCTCGATACTTGAACTAGTTTTAAGGGGGCGTGAATTAGTACTAAGGGGATGCTAATGCTCAAATCTCTGGAAGGGGATGAATGTATTCGTTCTTTATATCTACTTAAAGATATAATCTTACTTGTTCAAGGTGAGGAAATTATAGCTTATTGACTGACTGTTTCTTTACATTTGAGGACATTCTGTCACACTCGATGTTGGGTCAGTGGGGGACAATCATTTAACAAACCAGCAGTTTTAATGCATAGACTATTGTTAAATTAATTAAATTATATAAATGAAATTTCCTTATGTAAATAAAATTTACCCGTAAGAGTGAATCGTTAGTTAGAAGAGAAGGTCTCCACAGAACAGATATTATCTCTTCCTGTCACTAAGCAGCTTGTGCCTTATCTGTAACTTATCAGATATTACCTTTCTTTGTCACTGAGCAATTAGTACCTCTCTTTGTAACTGAGCAGATAGTACATCTTACTGTCACTGAAAAGTTAGTGCCTTTCTCTGTCACGCGGTATATAGTACATTTCTACGTCACTGAGTAGCTAATGCCTTTATTTTTCACTGAGCGGATAGTACATTTTTATGTCACTGAGCAGTTAGTACCTCTCTTTGTAAATGAGCATATCGTACATCTTTCTGTAACTGAGAAGCTAGTACCTTTCTCTGTCACTGATCAGCTAGCACCTCCCTCGGTCACTGAGCAGATAAATTCATCCAGTCTCATAGCAGACACAGTCCTACACTCCCTCACAGCAGATAAATTCCTCCAGTCTCATAGCATATACAGTCATACACTCCCTCACAGCAGATAAAGTCCTCCAGTCTCACAGCAGATACAGTCTCACACTCCCTCACAGCAGATACAGTCCTCCACTCCCTCACAACAGATAAAGTCCTCCAGTCTCACAGCAGATACAGGTATCCACTCTCACAGCAGATACAGTCATCCACTCATTCACAGCAGATAAAGTCCTCCAGTCTCACAGAATATACAGTCCTCCAGTCTCACAGAATATACAGTCCTACACTCCCTCACAGCAGATAAAGTCCTCCAGTCTCACAGCAGATACAGTCCTACACTCCCTCACAGCAGAAAAAGTCCTCCAATCTCATAGCATATATAGTCCTACACTCCCTCACAGCAGATAAAGTCCTCCAGTCTCACAGAATATACAGTCCTACACTCCGTCACAGCAGATACAGTCATCCACTCCACCTGGATCAACAGTAAACCTCATCCTACAGTCCGGTCATGTAGCCCGGCTCTCAATGTTCATGTCACGTGGTTTGTTGTGTGTAGCCACAAGAAAAATCGAGTTTCGATATCCCCCCTCTATCTCCTCTCCTATCCTTCCCCTCCTCCTCTGTCGCTCGGCTGCCCAATGAATCCAATCAAATGTAACGTAATAACATCCTCCTATCCAATCACATTGATACATTTCACATATCTCTCTATATATAGAGAGAGTAATAGTGAAGATATTTCTTTCATCAGCGTGACTGGTGAAGGGTGGGGTGGGGGGGGGGGG
>CABFWB010004592.1:10475-24139 GCA_902151455.1 Timema bartmani
GGAGGAAATGTAATCTTGTAAACGGTTTGGAACGTTTTTTTCCCTCCTGCGATGTGTAATGGACGCGTAGTATAATAACATGTAATATACTCCCTGGATAGATGAATAGACATCTATATATCGGGACCATTTGGGTTCCATTACCAGTTGGGTCAGAAAGGAGCGGGATATTATCTTCTCGTGCACTCACTTGAGTGATTGATAATACCCCTCTTTCCCTCTACCTGATTGCGGGAGAAACAAAAAGCGATCTTTCACCGTCAGTGACGTCATGATCCCTGAGCGGTTCAATAAATTATATGGGAACTTAACACCCACAGTGAGAGAGACTGGCGTGAGAAGCCTTTGGAGTCCGTTCCCAGCCATCGGTGGTCGCGTGGTCAAAGGTGGGCGTGTAAAACTCGTTTCAAAACAAAATAAGCAATAATGCCACCATTTTAATTTAAAAAAACTACAAGTTGGTAGTTTTTGTCACTGGAACAAAATTTATATATAAATCACCCTCTTTTATTTTTTAAAAAAAAGTGTTGTAGCTTCTATCAAGCTTTTTTTTTTAACTTGACCCTCTGATAAAGTTTTAAATTTGATTCATTTAAATGGGACAAGGTTTAACATTCTCAAATTATGTAACCTTTGTTTACCCTGAAAGGTAGCAGTCTTACCTTGTTTGGTTTCACTATGGTGTAGTTTATAATATATATCCATAGCGTAATCAGTCATGTTAAGACTGCTACCTTGCTTGGTTCCTCTATGGTGTAGTTTATAAGATAAGACCATAGTGTAATCAGTCAAGGTAAGACTGCTACCTTGCTTCGTTCACCTATGGTGTAGTTTATAAGATAGAGCCATAGTGTAATCAGTCAAGGTAATACTGCTACCTTGCTTGGTGGCGCTATGGTGTAGTTTATAAGATAGGACCATAGTGTAATCAGTCAAGGTAAGACCGCTACCTTGCTTGCTTGCACTATGCTGTAGGTTATAGGATAGGGTCATAGTGTAATCAGTCAAGGTAAGACCGCTACCTTGCTTGGTTGCACTATGCTATAGGTTATAGAATAGGGTCATAGTTTAATCAGTCAAGGTAAGACTGCTACCTTGCTTGGTTGCACTATTATGTAGGTTATAATATAGGGTCATAGTTTAGTCAGTCAAGGTAAGACTGGCTCTAGTGTGTGTTAGTCGATCATACACAGACAGAAACATAGTTTGGGGTGCGTGTGGCAAGTTCCATTGGCCTCCTTCTCATTCTGTCGATTGGGGTTTGGATTATGGTTAGGTGTCCTGAGAGTTTTTTTCCGCCTAAAGGGTTTCCCACTTTATCTTTCTCAAAACAAAAAATGCAGATACATTTCCTCTAACAGTCTACCTTTTATATCTATGATGTTAGTACAATCAAGATATAATAAGTATAGCCCTAGTAGGGAAAGACGGGAGTGAAACACGTTGGGGTAAAAATTCTCTGCTGGTCAAACTGGGCAGCCCATTTGACTAGAAATACAAGCCGTTAATGCCATTTATTTTCGAAATAGTCTGATAAATTTGTCACATGACCCCCAAAAACACTGTAAGAAAACATGTTATTTTTTAATTTATTATCTATATGTATAAGAAAATAATAAATGTTGGCAAAAATAGGACCTCTGGAAGGGGTTTGAGCACTACATGGAAAAACTTAGTAATAAATGACAAAATTTTAATCACATATTTTACTATTAAAATAATATCATTTGTTTGCCTTTAAAATTACTCATTATATTAAACATATATTAAAAAATAAATGGTACGGCGCACCACACAGACTTTCTCTCTCTTTCTATAAACTCGTAAGATTTCTGAACGAAATAATGTACATTGTATGATCACCACTCCACATAAGAACATGCATAAAATAATATACAATGATATAGAATCAATGTGAAAAGAGGCGCATATTTGTCCACCTAAGAGCATTTCAAACAGTTTATTGTTTTAAAGACCTTAATAAAATGGTATTTGAACCAATTGCTGACAGCTTGGAAACTCGGATCTGCTTACGCTAATATATTAGAAATTGGGAAGGTTGAATTATAGTAACTGAACCCGCATTTGAGTGGAGAATGGAAAACCATTGATGAAAAACCACCCCAATTCACCCGACCTAAATTCAAACCTTGATCTCCCCGTCCTCGACAGTCAAGCTCAGTATGAAACTAGCGCGTTAATCTCAGTACGAAACTAACGCGTTAGCCAACTACGGCACCGAGAAGGGTAACAATATAGAAATTAGTTTTATGTGTCAATGTGCACTATAAGGTACAGACAGACAGACAGACAGACAGAGGGAAATTCAAAAACCACTTTTTCGGATTCAGGGATTCATGAAACGTCAAGATTCATCAAAATTTCTGTTTTAAATCCTATATATTTATTTTTAAAGAATTAATGTCCTCATTTGTATGTTTGGACCAATAAAAAAGATTAATATTGGGTCCACAAGGGTCAACACTTCGTATTAAAATTTCGATTTCTGGTTAAAATTTTAACATTTTATAAGGTGTTGCAGATCTTCAAGTCATCGCATTGATATTTAATTATTCATTTATACATTTTGACCAATAAAAAATGTAAATATTGACTATTGAGTCTAAAATGGAGATAGATCATTGCTATGCAAACATTTCTCCTAAGAGCTTTAAGGAAAAATAACATACTTTTTTAGATACTTATATTTAATTACTCTATGGCATTGGAGAATTATTGCGTTAAGACTTAAGTAGTATATGTTTACAACTAAAGCTCACAAAATTGTATTAATATATTTGCAAATATCTCAGAAACTGTTGCTTTTATAAAAATATATGTCAAATAAAAGTTTTTTATTTCTAATAGTCCTACAATTTTGCAATGATAAGTTGTTTAGTTTCTCAAATAGTTGTGGAGATACGGAAATTAACGCTTCTGTAAAGTACCCTAAAAATCATTTTCATAGGAAAATGAAAATAGCCAGTTTATTTATAATCTTAATCAACGCCTAGATACGAATTTTAATCAAAATCGTTTGAGCAGATTTTGAGAAAACCAAATTTTTCTCTTTTCGCCCTTCAGTAAACTACCCTTAATTTTAAGTTTTTATAGACACACAGACAGACGGCATTGCAAAGACTATTTTTTAGGGTTCGGGGGGTCATGAGACGTCGACATCCATCAACATTTCAGGTTAGTTTTTTTTTACGGTCGCAATACTTAAACTTTAATGTCCAAAAAGTTAAAAAAATTCATATAATTGCGTATAGATTGAAAGTTATTGATTTTATAAAAATATGTTTCGGATAAAATATCTGTATTATAAATATATATACATATTTGTAATGCTAAGTAATTTCATATCTCAAATAGTTTCGGAGCTATTATAAAAAATGTTAATTGACGCATCAGACCGGAGCCCTTAAAGCCATTTTGCCGAAATATTGAGGGTAGCCATTTTGTTTGGAATATTTATTAATGTTTATAAATGAAATTTAATCAAAATCGTTAGAGCCGATTTTGAGAAAATCGACTTTTTCTCTTTTTGCCCTTCAGTAAACTACCCTTAATTTTAAGTTTTAATAGACACACAGACAGACGGCATTGCAAAGACTATTTTTTAGGGTTCGGGGGGTCATGAGACGTCGACATCCATCAACATTTCAGGTTAGTTTTTTTTACGATCGCAATACTTAAGCTTTAATGTCCAAAAAGTTAAAAATATATATATAATTGCGTATAGATTGAAAATTATTGATTTTATAAAAATATGTTTCGAATAAAATATTTGTATTATAAATATATATACATATTTGTAATGCTAAGTAATTTCATATCTCAAATAGTTTCGGAGCTATTATAAAAAATGTTAATTTACGCATCAGACCGGAGCCCTTAAAGCCATTTTGCCGAAATATTGAGAGTAGCCATTTTGTTTGGAATATTTATTAATGTTCATAAATGAAATTTAATCAAAATCGTTAGAGCCGATTTTGAGAAAATCGACTTTTTCTCTTTTTGCCCTTCAGTAAACTACCCTTAATTTTAAGTTTTAATAGACACACAGACAGACGGCATTGCAAAGACTATTTTTTAGGGTTCGGGGGGTCATGAGACGTCGAAATCCATCAACATTTCAGGTTAGTTTTTTTTACGATCGCAATACTTAAGCTTTAATGTCCAAAAAGCTAAAAATATATATATAATTGCGTATAGATTGAAAATTATTGATTTTATAAAAATATGTTTCGAATAAAATATTTGTATTATAAATATATATACATATTTGTAATGCTAAGTAATTTCATATCTCAAATAGTTTCGGAGCTATTATAAAAAATGTTAATTTACGCATCAGACCGGAGCCCTTAAAGCCATTTTGCCGAAATATTGAGAGTAGCCATTTTGTTTGGAATATTTATTAATGTTCATAAATGAAATTTAATCAAAATCGTTAGAGCCGATTTTGAGAAAATCGACTTTTTCTCTTTTTTCCCTTCAGTAAACTACCCTTAATTTTAGGGGTAGATATCCAATTCCAAAAACCCCTCGGGGCAACCCTATGAAAACCCTAGATATCAAGTTTCAGCTCAATCGGTAAAATAGTTTAGGCTCTAGTTGGAGGTACAGACAGACAGACAGACAGACAGACAGACAGAAAGTCAAAAACCACTTTTTCGGATTCAGGAAGTCATGAAACGTCAAAATTCATCAAAATCTCGAGTTCGATTTTTTTGACGATCACCATACTTTCTCTACCTGTAAGATAGAGAGAAAGTAAAAGGACGTAGTTTGGTCTTATAGAAATTTCAAAGATATTTCTCAATATCTTCCTCATCTGAAACTGTTGAGTCGTATTGTTACAGTTACCATATTGACATTGTGGACAAGCTGTGGTGCACTCAAGCCCAATTTTTTTTCAGCTGCATCGCATTATGTTACATCTTGCAGAGCAATTGCATCGGACCATTTGAAGAAATTTTTCCGGTGCAGGACTATTATCCATCATTAATGGAAGAAATTTTACTTCTTGTATAATCCACACCTATTTAGTTGGATCTATGTCGTCATTCTTGCCCAACCACTGCGTGACTTGCAAGTATACCCGTCAAGAGTGAAGTTTTGTGGTCAACGTTTTAGGAGCTAGTCTTTCGGGCTTCACAAATGTATTTGCAGTGGATACTTTCCAACACGTAGTGACATTAGAGAATCAGACCGGTTCCCTTTAAATAGGGACACCATTGCTTTGTAACCAGTGGTATCTACAGTATCTTGATCTGCGTTTGGAGTGTAAAATATTTTCGAACAACTGTGAAAAACCGGATGGCCTCTAGCAACTTTTTGAAAGACAGACTTCTTGCAGACCGCATAGATTCCTGATGTAGTGTCCCAACCAGAGAATGCATGGGCTGACAACAAATCAGATCATACAGCTTCACCAAGTAACTGTTTCAGAACCTTGATGTTATATACTGGTACAAATGGTTTCCCTTTGTGATTGTTGGATCGAAAATAAAAATCCTTGCAGTTATTTCCAACATGATACAGCAACAATACCACTAGATCTGTGTCTTCTCCGATGAGAGTTGTAAACCTCTAAGATGGCATTTAAATGGTTGCTTTCCCTATATATAAATCTGCGTCTCCTTCAGCGTGTATGACAGCCTTTCTGACGCATGCGGTCAACGATGAGGTAGATGAGGGCCTGTTTATTCTTCTCATTTGAGAGGAAATATAGCTTTTTCCCAACAAATTGTGTTCCTTCTCTTATGTTGACATTGTTTGAAACATTGATTATTCAACGTAAATATCTATTGTCCTTTGTACTTGGTCGTCCATCGTATTCATCAAACAAAACCGTGGCCTTGCTATAGCGATTTGATGTTAAGCACGAGTAGTTATAACCAATTTAAATGTAGGTGCTTACTTCCTTCCTTCCATTTCAACCGATGTATAAGTGATCCTCCATCAAGTACGTAGTGATCAGTCTTTGGAATGGACTCAAGTACAGCAACATCAGATGACTTGACATGGTTTCATATGGTCTCCTGAAGGTGTGCTTTCTCAGGCTTTCGTAACAGATACTTTGATTCAAACAATGAAGGTGGGTACAATGAAGGTTTATACTTCATCACATCATCTATACATAGCTTTCCCGGCTGTGATACAACCAGGAACTTCTGAAACAACAGAGCTGGATCAATGGTCTGGTCCTTACAGACTTTGATATCTCGAGCGGATGTTAACGTCTTGACTTTATTCTTACGTTTATATGAATATTCAAAAACATTTTGTCCTTCCATTTCTTTAACTCTGATGTTGCCTACATTTAAAAGATCTCGAATGTTTACATTCATATCAGCATTGAACCCTGTGATAATGTTTCGCAAGGTCGTCTTGGAGAATATTTTTCAAGTTTTGAGGCAAGTTTTGTCAGTTCCTTCCTGTTCTCTCCATTCTTGGGGTAGTCGCTTCCTTGTGTTGTTCACTTGTTGTGAACAATTTACTGGTGAAGTCTTGCATGGTAAGGAGAACAAACGGGAGCAGACATGGTCCACACGGCTCTTTGATGTTCACTCATGCCACTTCCTCTAGTTAATCCACCAATACTATTGACGGATCGCATAAGAGTCTGTTCAATCACCAAGTCGGATCCAAGGCCAGCTCATTACTGATTGCTCTACACCTAATTATACCGAATCCATTCTGAAATATATGGTACACTTCAGGGTGTTGAATATATAATAACTTTATGTTCTGCAAGTAGAGATACGGAGATTTTAGATAATTTGGGGGCGCTACAGCAGCAAATATGGGTAAGCACTCAGATATAGCATGGAGATGCATGTCCCATGACACTGTTCGATCGGCTTCTAGGAGCTCCCTGACTGTTTCCAACATTTAATGGTAGTTCAACCACGGTTTGCTTGTTTCTAAACCATTGCTTAATTTATTCTTCTTTGAACTTAGTCCTTTTCTAATCGCTTCTATGCATTTAGATTTCAATACAGTATCAAAATCAACTGTACCAGCCTCCTGGCAAGTATAAAGTCCCTCAAGTTCCTGCAGTAGGTAAGTATAATTCTGGCTCACTTTAAAATTTCAACAAATTGTGTACATTTCACTCATTTATTTGCCATTGGCATCCATTTGATTGACGCCATAATAGGCCCACTTCCGGTCAGCCTATTAAGGCCAACATTCATTATGTTATTCTCCACACCTAATACCCCAGAAAATCTACATAAAACGTTATCTTGCCAATTTTTTGGGGTAGCATTTTTTCTTAGTTTGGCCAGACTAAAAGTATCTGTTGAATAAGAACACAGATGTGTTCATGTCACCGATGCCTGATGTTTACAACAAATATGCCTTTTGTAGGTTTTGTAAATAGTTGTGTGGTAGCGTTGCCTGCTTCATGGTAACACGAACAATTAGCTTGCAGCGAAGTTGGTACCGGCCGGCACTCTATATGCTAATAACACTCCACGCTTATCAGTGGATTGGTCCAATTAGACACTTGCCGGGGAGAAAATATTTGGACAGGGGGCTCAAATGTCATCCTCATGCCATGAAGTTTTGCTAGGGCAAACACAGCTTGTTAAAACTGTACACACTCTGTCCTCATATGATCGCTCTACACACCTCACATATGTTCTTTTTTAGCTGGCTAATGAGTGTTATAGTTCAAACTTCATAGGAATTACCATTTAAAAATACACCTCTTGTAGTGGTCAACTTTGATATAATGTTGATATAATGTTACTACTAAACAAGCTCTGCTTACTCTGGTCACACTGAATCATAGGTTATGTTCTAGCTTGATAGGTCTAAAGTGCTGGTAATACGATTAGCATTTACGTACTTTATATTTTAGGTTCTCACATCGGTGTGCACGCAGATCAAGGAATCAAGCTATTCATTAATTTTTTAAGATGCCTGTAAGGTCTGGGCTCGAATCTTGGTAGGGCTTACTCAGGGTGTTTTAATCTAAATGGGTTCCCACTCTAATCCCATGTGGATGCGGGTACATTTCCTTCGAATTTTACCTACTTATTCGCTTACCCCTCAGCCTAACTAGATGCAGGTAGCTCGGATGAGTGTTAAGACTTGGTCCACAAATAATTCATAGGGTGTCTCTTTTACTTTCTCTCTATCTTACAGGTAGAGAAAGTATGGTGATCGTCAAAAAAATCGAACTCGAGATTTTGATGAATTTTGACGTTTCATGACTTCCTGAATCCGAAAAAGTGGTTTTTGAATTTCCGTCTGTCTGTCTGTCTGTCTGTCTGTACCTCCAACTAGAGCCTAAACTATTTTACCGATTGAGCTGAAACTTGATATCTAGGGTTTTCATAGGGTTGCCCCGAGGGGTTTTTGGAATTGGATATCTACCCCTAAAATTAAGGGTAGTTTACTGAAGGGAAAAAAGAGAAAAAGTCGATTTTCTCAAAATCGGCTCTAACGATTTTGATTAAATTTCATTTATGAACATTAATAAATATTCCAAACAAAATGGCTACTCTCAATATTTCGGCAAAATGGCTTTAAGGGCTCCGGTCTGATGCGTAAATTAACATTTTTTATAATAGCTCCGAAACTATTTGAGATATGAAATTACTTAGCATTACAAATATGTATATATATTTATAATACAAATATTTTATTCGAAACATATTTTTATAAAATCAATAATTTTCAATCTATACGCAATTATATATATATTTTTAGCTTTTTGGACATTAAAGCTTAAGTATTGCGATCGTAAAAAAAACTAACCTGAAATGTTGATGGATTTCGACGTCTCATGACCCCCCGAACCCTAAAAAATAGTCTTTGCAATGCCGTCTGTCTGTGTGTCTATTAAAACTTAAAATTAAGGGTAGTTTACTGAAGGGCAAAAAGAGAAAAAGTCGATTTTCTCAAAATCGGCTCTAACGATTTTGATTAAATTTCATTTATGAACATTAATAAATATTCCAAACAAAATGGCTACTCTCAATATTTCGGCAAAATGGCTTTAAGGGCTCCGGTCTGATGCGTAAATTAACATTTTTTATAATAGCTCCGAAACTATTTGAGATATGAAATTACTTAGCATTACAAATATGTATATATATTTATAATACAAATATTTTATTCGAAACATATTTTTATAAAATCAATAATTTTCAATCTATACGCAATTATATATATATTTTTAACTTTTTGGACATTAAAGCTTAAGTATTGCGATCGTAAAAAAAACTAACCTGAAATGTTGATGGATGTCGACGTCTCATGACCCCCCGAACCCTAAAAAATAGTCTTTGCAATGCCGTCTGTCTGTGTGTCTATTAAAACTTAAAATTAAGGGTAGTTTACTGAAGGGCAAAAAGAGAAAAAGTCGATTTTCTCAAAATCGGCTCTAACGATTTTGATTAAATTTCATTTATGAACATTAATAAATATTCCAAACAAAATGGCTACTCTCAATATTTCGGCAAAATGGCTTTAAGGGCTCCGGTCTGATGCGTAAATTAACATTTTTTATAATAGCTCCGAAACTATTTGAGATATGAAATTACTTAGCATTACAAATATGTATATATATTTATAATACAGATATTTTATCCGAAACATATTTTTATAAAATCAATAACTTTCAATCTATACGCAATTATATGAATTTTTTTAACTTTTTGGACATTAAAGTTTAAGTATTGCGACCGTAAAAAAAAACTAACCTGAAATGTTGATGGATGTCGACGTCTCATGACCCCCCGAACCCTAAAAAATAGTCTTTGCAATGCCGTCTGTCTGTGTGTCTATAAAAACTTAAAATTAAGGGTAGTTTACTGAAGGGCGAAAAGAGAAAAATTTGGTTTTCTCAAAATCTGCTCAAACGATTTTGATTAAAATTCGTATCTAGGCGTTGATTAAGATTATAAATAAACTGGCTATTTTCATTTTCCTATGAAAATGATTTTTAGGGTACTTTACAGAAGCGTTAATTTCCGTATCTCCACAACTATTGGAGAAACTAAACAACTTATCATTGCAAAATTGTAGGACTATTAGAAATAAAAAACTTTTATTTGACATATATTTTTATAAAAGCAGCAGTTTCTGAGATATTTGCAAATATATTAATACAATTTTGTGAGCTTTAGTTGTAAACATATACTACTTAAGTCTTAACGCAATAATTCTCCAATGCCATAGAGTAATTAAATATAAGTATCTAAAAAAGTATGTTATTTTTCCTTAAATCTCTTAGGAGAAATGTTTGCATAGCAATGATCTATCTCCATTTTAGACTCAATAGTCAATATTAACATTTTTTATTGGTCAAAATGTATAAATGAATAATTAAATATCAATGCGATGACTTGAAGATCTGCAACACCTTATAAAATGTTAAAATTTTAACCAGAAATCGAAATTTTAATACGAAGTGTTGACCCTTGTGGAAGACATTAAACAGTTTGAAATGCTCTTAGGTGGACAAAGATGCGCCTCTTTTCTCATTGATTATATATCATTGTATATTATTTTATGCGTGTTCTTATGTGGAGTGGTGATGATACAATGTACATTATTCCGTTCAGAAATCTTACGAGTTTATAGAAAGAGAGAGAAAGTCTGTGCGGTATGCCGTACCATTTATTTTTTAAAACAAATCAATGTGTAGCTGCGACATGAGCCAAAAACTTTCTTAATCAACATTTCGAGTCTCTTTCGGTTGATATCTATATATTTACAATGTGAAAGGATTCCTTTAAGCAGGGGTTCCCAACTGGGGGGGAGTGAATTACTTACAACGGAGGAGTGGGGTGTGGAACAATTAGTAAATAACGTTAAAAATCAGCTAAGAACTGAAGAGATTGTTTTTATTTCAATTTCTGTTCCAAAGAAAGGAATATCTTTTTTTCTTGCGTTACTGTCAAAATAATTCATATATTGGGCGTCCATGTGCATGCCCATGTGTTTTTTTTCAAGCCCTCGAGTCTCGGGTTCATCCCCCAATTGTTCTCCTCTCCATCCCTGAATCTTCAACTCCAGGCTTTACAGTCTCTCATAAAAACCAACAGCGTTGTCTACTTGAAGAGGGACGCTATTTACTGTCAAACATCAAACCCAATATTCGACAGCTGATGAAAATGAAACTGGGCC
This sequence comes from Timema bartmani, assembly GCA_902151455.1. Classification (NCBI taxonomy): domain Eukaryota; kingdom Metazoa; phylum Arthropoda; class Insecta; order Phasmatodea; family Timematidae; genus Timema; species Timema bartmani. The sequence goes on from CABFWB010004592.1 coordinate 21,633, forward strand.
AGGGATCTAGATGATCTACCAACGCGAAAGGGGACGCCAGCTTAAAGAGGCCGGAACTGCTTTAGACAATGATTCCTGCAGTTATTCTACCCAAACAATTTATATCATTAAAAAAAATTGAAAATTACTACATGGAGGATTTGCCCAAAAAGTTCAAGTTTCAAAAATATTCAAAGGGTATGCCACAATTTCAGAAATCGACAGTTTATTTCGGTGGTAATTTCTTGAGTTCTACCAAACAGATTTTTACTTTGTACTTAAAAATAATAATAATACTTATCTCAAGGATTATCGTATCAAAGTTAACAAATATTCAATATCAAATCCATGATCTCTGTATAATGTAAGCTAGTCTGCTAGTCTGAATGTATGGACCATATTTATACTGGATTCTCGATGTCATAGACAAGTGATTAAGGTATATAAAAATTCATGGCGCTGTTGATTCGCACAAACCCTTGAACTTGGACATGAAATAAATTTAATTAGTCTATTTTTCACCTTTGTTCTACTCTTTCCTTTATTATCTTGAACATGTTTTAGTATATTTTGTGGCATTAAATATGATGATTTGGGTGGGATGGAATAGAACACGAGAAAAGGTCAGTGTTTTTTCAGTTTTCATAGCAAACAATTTTGTTGGTTTAAAAAAATCAAATATTTCTCCATTAGAAACCTAAATTTTAATTTTCCTCACACGGTGACCTCAACAGTTGTTGAAATATCTGTCAAGAACATATTAGCATTTGATGGAAAACCTATTAAATGAAGAGAAATATTCTCATCAAATTCTATAACAGGACAGATAATTAAAAACTAGGAAGTTCATTACCGCACTTACAAAAGTAGGCCACCCATCTCTATCTCAAACTAGTTCTATCCAGTCTATCGCATTACACTCTATATATCTCAGATCTATCCAAATGCTATCCTACCATCTGCATCTGTGTCTTCCCAGTGGTCTTTTCCCATTGGGTTTGTCATTCAATATTTTGAACGCGGTTCTAGATACTCCCACTCACGCTGCATGACCTATCCACCGTAACCTGCGAAATTTTATTACCCTAACAATGTCTGGTGATGAGTACAGGGTATGCAGCTCATCATTATGTAGCCCCCTCTACTCCCCCTATATTCATCCATTTTTGGACCAAATTCCCCAGACTCCATAGAAATATTTATTTGCTTAAGCTCAGAAATTATTGGTTTTATCAAAATATATTTCAAATAAATGTGTTTTATTTTTAATAGCGCTACAACTTTACAATGATAATAAGTTATTTCATATCTCAAAGAATTGGAGAGATATGATCAAAACTGGACATTTGTGCCGATATAAACTACCCTAAATTCATTTTCATGGATAAATGAGATGCTCCACTTTGTTTTAAATGTTAAACAGTGCCTTGATAAGAAATTTAATTTTTTTAAATTAGAACTGATTTTGAGAAAATTGATTCTCATTTTTTGCTCTTTTTCTCCTTCAGTAAACTAATTTTAATTTTAGGGCTAAATATCTAATTCTAAAAACTTCTGGGAGGATTCTTATGAAAACCGGTAAAACTGTTTCAGCTCCAGAGAAAGATACAGACAGACAGACAGACAGACGGCATCGCAAAAACCAATTTTTCGGGTCCAGTTGCCCATAAAACGTCGATACCCATCAAAATATCGAATTAAATTATTTTGACGATCACAATACTTTCTCTACCCAAATGTCACGAGAAAGTAAAAAAAAAGTTAAATATTATTCAAGTTACTGTAGGTAGATAAAGGTAGACAGGTGTTTGCGATAAATCCCCTGATTTAAACGTATAAAATTATCCATGAATTGGAAATAAGAGAGTTTGATGTTTTAATCAAATTGTCAAAACAATATTGGATAGACCCGAGCTGTGTTAACAAATGAAATATAGATTTTCCTCCGCGAATTCTCTGGAGGCACTTTATTTAACTAATATTGATTCTTTTTTTTAAGACGTCAGTCGGCTGTGATGACAAACATCATCAATCAAACTTTACCTTCTTTTTATTCTCGTTTTTTTCAAATATCTCCCGACAGCATTTTAACAAACAATCGTTGTTGTTTGTTTGTTTGTTTGTGTGAGCTCATCAAACACAATTATAATGCTAAAATAATATTAAGTTAGTGAAGCAATCAGGCAAAAAACAGAATACATTAGTAAATAATGTTCTCCTTAAAATCTGGACCTCTCTGTAAACATATTTATCAATTTCAGAATATCCTAAAAATAACTCAATCTTCTACTTTACCAAACACAATTAAAATAAATGGTACGGCGCACCGCACAGACTTTCTCTGTTTTTCTATAAACTCGTAAGATTTCTGAACGGAATAATGTACATTGTATCATCACCACTCCACATAAGAACACGCATAAAATAATATACAATGTTATAGAATCAATGAGAAAAGAGGCGCATCTTTGTCCACCTAAGAACATTTCAAACAGTTTAATGTCTTCCACAAGGGTCAACACTTCGTA
>CABFWB010004592.1:25106-51456 GCA_902151455.1 Timema bartmani
TTATTGATTTTATAAAAATATGTTTCGAATAAAATATTTGTATTATAAATATATATACATATTTGTAATGCTAAGTAATTTCATATCTCAAATAGTTTCGGAGCTATTATAAAAAATGTTAATTGATGCATCAGACCGGAGCCCTTAAAGCCATTTTGCCGAAATATTGAGAGTATCCATTTTGTTTGGAATATTTATTAACGTTCATAAATGAAATTTAATCAAAATCGTTAGAGCCGATTTTGAGAAAATCGACTTTTTCTCTTTTTTCCCTTCAGTAAACTACCCTTAATTTTAGGGGTAGATATCAAATTCCAAAAACCCCTCGGGGCAACCCTATGAAAACCCTATATATCAAGTTTCAGCTCAATCGGTAACCTGACCTTTATGTAACAGGCAAACCAAACTATATGAGCCACACATTTCATCTGTGTGCCCACCAATGCAGCTACAAAGTTTACATTATGGCTAATAAAGGCTTATTTACAAGGCATAGGAAGGTTAATTATAGAAATTGCATCTGCATTCGCGTGTATAGAGGATGGGAACACCTTAATAAATAACTAAATCGTAAATAGTAAACCCCCACCCATCCGATATTCGACCCTCTAACTTCCCATCACCAGTCAATTGCGATCGAACCTCACACCTTTGACGTCGTGACAACTTGCGTGTGTTCCATGTTAATCTCGTGAAATGTAACATAGTATTGGAGAGAGGTCAAAGGATCATCTTATCGGGGTTTTCATCAGGGGTTATTTTGGAATACATATCTAGCTCTAAAGTAAGGGTAATCAACGTAAAGTTGAAAAGAGAAAGGATTGATGTTCTCAAAATCTGCCTTCTATTTTGATTAGACCTCGTATCCAAATACTGCTTAGCATTACAGACAAAATGGCGCGTATCTTGTTCCCGGTAATATGACTCATAGGGGACTTTACAAAAGCGGTTATCTCCAATTTTAATCATATCTCCGCACTACTTTGAGATACGAAATAACTTATCATTGTAAAGTTGTACGACTAATAAATATAAAAAGGTTTTATTTTGAAATATATTTTTATAAAACCAATAGTTCATGAAAGTATAAGAAAATATGATTTTTTAATAAAGGTCTTGGAGATGGGAAGTTTAATGTTACGCTCTTTGGTGGACAGATAGATATACTCCTTTTCTCAATGTTTCTGTATCAGTGTATATTATTTCATTCATACAAACACATATATTATTTATTTTCACAAATCTTATGAGTTTTGAGTAAATATCTCCATATTTAGGTAAAATACTGTGAAAATGTATGCGGTGCACCGGACCATTTATTTTACAACGTCTCCACTCTCCATATTCCTTAAGTTGCTTTTAACCTACCGACACGCTACGAATAGTAAAAAACAATACACGAGGTAGCTCATGTTTCCGGATAAGAAAGAATTGTGGTCTAGATATTGTCTTGCGGAAATTAACCGCTAGCTTGGTTTGGAATCTTGGGAAAGTAAGATATTTTCAAGATCCCTCTGATGGGCCCTTTGGACATTATATGATTGTTTCTTGTGTAGTTTATTTTTAGAGGAGAAGTTTTACTAGTTGGCAACGTAAGTCTCCTATTGAGTGGGAATATAATAATATAATATTATAGTGGTACTATTGTAGACTTAAAAAATAGAACATTTCATTTTTGCTGTCAGTATTGATATAAATGTTACGTCATAATCATACACATTTTATCGTTCTGTCTAATAGAGTCTGATGGCAACATTTTCATAAACCAATCATCAGTTAACTACCCTTAATTTGAGGGATGGATTAAAAATAATAAAACTCTCTGAGAGATGATTATGTATAAGCTAAATATCAGATTTGATTTAATATTTCGGCTGCGAAAATTAGAATAATGTCAAAAGTTACCGCTTCAGATTTCATTACTTGACGTATGAACACGTGAAAGTATCTGCCAAATACCTTCTCTTACATGGCAAACCCCGCTATACGTGTCTTTAGTTTACACCACTGGAGATGCACTGTTTACTTGAGGCTGTTAGAGCTAGCTTGGAATTGTTTTTAGTATTTAACTTTTTTCTGGGAAACAAACTTTTGATCTAAAATAAATATTTGTTGGGATATTCTTTCACATTTCCTTTGTAATACAAACAAGTTGATTGTGAAATCTATCGAGGTTCTATCATTCAAACTTCAACAAATATGATGTAATTCTGTGTATAGCAATGGGAATATTAAAGAAGGTCTCACGAAATCTTTATTTTATAACAAAAATTTGTTGATTAATAAATCACAAAATGGTTTCCTAAGGTCATAAACAAAATATGTTCAAAATGATTCATAACTGATTTAATCACCCTCTGAGGGAACCACGCGTGGCAAGTTTTGAGCCAATTTTAAGATCACCAGAGGCAAAATGGGACCCTCGGAATCTTCAATAGCATATTATTTTTACTTTTTCACTATCTTACAGGTAGCGAAAGTATTTTGATCGTCAAAAAAATCGAACTAGAGATTTTTATGAATCTCAACGTTTCATGACCCCCCGAATCAGAAAAAGTGGTTTTTGAATTTCCATCTGTCTGTCTGTATGTCTGTACCACCGACTAGAGCTTAAACTATTTTACCTATTGGGCTAAAACTTGGAATCTAGGGTTTTCATAGGTTTGCCCCAAAGATTTTTATGGAATTGGATATCCAACCCTAAATAAAATTAAGGGTAGTTTACTGAAGGGCAAAAAGAGAAAAAGTCGATTTTCTCAAAATCGGCTCTAACGATTTTGATTAAATTTCATTTCAAAATATTTGTAAATATTCTAAACAAAATGGCTACCCTCAATATTTCGGCAAAATTAATTTAAGGGCTCCGGTCTGATGAGTAAATTCTCACTTTTTATCATATCTCCGAAACTATTTGAGATATGAAATTACTTATCATAATAAATATGTAGATCTATTTATAATACAAATATTTTATTCGCAGCAAATTTTTATAAAAGCAATAACTTTCAAGCTATACGCAAATATATATATATATATATATTTTTAACTTTTCGAAAACTAAAGGTAAAGTATTGTGACCGTAAAAAAATCTAACCTGAAATGTTGATGGATGTCAACGTCTCATGACCAACCCAAGCCTAAAAAGTGGTATTTGCAATGCCTTCTGTTTGTGTGTATTTTAACCGCAAATTAAGAGTAGTTTAATAAAAAGCAAAAAGAGAAATAATAAATTTTCTCAAAATTGACTTTAACAATTTGGATTAAAATTCGTATCTTAGCGTTGATTAAGATTATAAATAAACTGGTTATTTTCATTTTCCCATGAAAACGAATTTAAAGTACTTTACAGAAGCGGATATTTCCGTATTTACGCAACTATTTGAGATACTAAATAACTTATCATTGAAAAATTGTAGTAGTATTAAAAATTAAAAAACTTTTATATGAAATATATTTTTATAAAACCAACAGTTTCTGAGAAATTGGCAAATATATTAATACAATTTTGTGAGCTTTAGTTGTAAAGAGATACCACTCAAGTTTTAACGTAATAATTCTCTAATGCCATAGAGTAAGAGATGAGTAAGTCCTCAAAAAGTGTATGTTATCTTTCTTTCAACATCTTAGGAGAAATATTTGTACAACAATGATCTATCTATCATTTTAGATTCAATAGTCAATATTTACCTATTTTATTGGTCAAAATTTATAAATGAGGAATTTAATAGCAATGCAATAACCATAGCTGTGTAATCCCTAATAGAATATCGAAAACTTTAAACCGGAAGTCAACATTTCAATACGAAGTGTTGACCCACGGGGACCCAATATCAATATTTTTACTTTCTCGCTACCTTACAGTTTTTTGATCGTCAAAAAAATTTGAACTCGAGATTTTGATGGATGTTGACGTTTCATGAACCCTTGAACCCTAAAAAGTGGGTTTCGCAATGCCGTCTATCCATCTGTCTGTCAGTCTGTACCTCGGGCTAGAGCCTAAACTATTTTACCGATTGGGATAAAACTTGGTATATAGGGTTTTCATAGGTTTACCACGAGGAATTTTTGGAATTGGATATCCAACCCTCCTGATTACCAACACTTGATTAAAGCTGTGTGGAAAAAATGAGATGGAGTTATCACCTCCACCCCTCCTGATTACCAGCACTTGATTAAAGCTGTGTGGAAACCAATGAGATGGAGTGATCACCTCCACCCCTCCTGATTACCAGCACTTGATTAAAGCTGTGTGGAGACGAATGAGATGGAGTGATCACCTCCACCCCTCCTGATTACCAGCACTTGATTACAAATGGATTTTAAAATACATATTAAAATTGCTATCAATGTTTTACTAGATTCATTAATTAAGAATTAGATTATCCGTATCAGTGGTCACATGGTCTACGGTGTCACACTTGCAAAACATTGTATTGGCTTTTACAGTTATATCGGGTTTGGGATTCTGGTCAGGTGTTGTTTATAAATGTTTTCCACTCTCCCCCACACTCATACACGACCACACTTCCTCTTTATTCTATCTTCCTCATCTGTAGCCCCATTAGTGTAAATGTGCGGATATTCCGGACGGGTAGTATGTGTGTGTTTGTTTTTGTTTTGTTTTTTGTTGAAAGAAAACAAATATTAACTTTTGATCAAATATCCACCCGCTTCGGTGTCCATGAGGTCTAACGTGCTACACTCTGAGTAGACTAGACCTCTGATGACGAGGAGATCAAGGTTCAAATCTCTGTCGGGTGTACTAAGAGTGGTTTATCCAAAATTGTTTTCCACTCTCCCTTCACGCAAATGTGGGTACACTCAATCTGAATATAACCTTACTAATCCCTAAAACCATCAGCGTAATTAGTATAGAAGCGGATAACCTGAACGGGTAGTAAGACGCGGTGCTACTACAATCAAATATCACTAAACAAACATTTCAAAAATAAATCGTACACGGCGAGAAATTTAATCCCTGACAATGGCAACTTTATCTGGTGGGGTGAGCCTAGCACCTTAGATTACTCAACCATCCATGCGGGCTTGGAACATTAATATTAAATGTTAACAGTTCTGTACAGATGGCCGAGAAAAATATATTTAAAGGTGGGAATTTAGTAAAAAACTAGATTATGCAGTCATAAAGATTTTAACGGGTCATTTTGAACTAAAAGTGAGTCCACTAAAGCAGAGTAGACAGTCAGGAAGTGCTTCTGTTCGGGCGAGTCTGACCGACACAGATATAAGCCACATCTAAAATTGTAGACGTCAGAAATCTCTTTCCTGGAAAACATTTCTTATGAAGATTGAAAGCCAGTTGGTTTTCCGGCAGGGGGAGGAGAAAAGATACGAAAAAAGAAAATCCCAAGAAATACTTTTTTCCCCCTCGACTAGGATTAAGATATGGAGTTAGACTTAGAAGAGAGGGAACTACCAAGAACTAACGTATACTTGAATGAATATTTCTGATCCTCAAACAGGCAGTAAGGTCAATCAGAGACACTGGTTACAGATCGGGCTAGTATGTTTGTATATAATATTTAAATTTATGTTCAGATTATGTTTATAAATATTGGTTTTATTGTCTTTCCACCGCGTAGTCGGAGGTTGGCGACAGCCCTAATAGAGGAAGGACATGTGAGCAAGTAAACAGGATGTGGGAAAAAGTATTTATGACCGTTCGTAGAAAAACAACTAAACTAAAATCCCTCAATAAAATCTAAAATAGCGTACAGTTTGTTGGAAATGAGTTTTTGGATTAAATTTTCTACCAACGTTCTTATTTTTGTTTTAAGCTAGCAGTTCTGAGAAGATATATATACGAAAACTTTTATAGTAATGAACATATATGTATGAACTTCCAAAACTAATCTGACCCCTTCCCCGCTATTTTCACGTTTAACGAAAATGTAATATCTGAGGGCCACGTAGTCTAGGGCGTCAGTCTTGCAATATACGGGATTGCCAGTGACGGAAATATTAAGGTTTGAATATTGGTCCGTTGTACTGAAGGTGATGTTTTCTTAAATGTGTTCTCCCTCTCTCCTTCCACGTAAACTCAGGTACATTCATTATAAAGCTACTTCTTTCTTACCTTATTATTTTAAATCAATGGTAACAGCCCAGACGGGTGCTAAGACGTGATTTTTACGTCTTCTCTTCGCGCGTGTGCAGATTAAACTTCTTTAAATTACCCTCCTCATCCCAACCCTTTATATTAAGCTATTTATAATGTTGGTATTAAAAAGTGTTAACATCCGCCTCGGTGGTCGGATTGTCTGTGACGTCACTCTCTTAATAGACTGTACTGCCGACTACGGAGGATCAGGGTTCGAACCCTGATGGGGTGTACTGGGGTGTTTTTCCTTAAGGGGTTTTACACTCTCCTTCCACGCAAATGTGGGTACTCTTCCTCATATTCCTAGAAATGTTAGCGTAGTTAGTTTATATGCGTATAGCCCAAACTGGTAGTAATAATCTGTGCTAAAGTAATTTTTAGTTAAAAAAAATCATCAAACTTTTTAAAGCAAATGAAACATAAAAACTTGAGATGAATACGAATACTTCAGTGAGTAAATTTCAAAGAGATTGACAAACAATCCAGAATTTGGTAAAAGCTCACCACACCATAGTTTTTAAATACATGCCAAGTAAAATGGTTGTTCCGCCTGTGACAGCTGAGATGTCTTTACCTCTCTTCATTTCATCTCACTCTAATTAAAAAACACCAATGAAACTGGTTTTACTCGCTAAGATTGTACTTCGGTTTTTTATAAGTAAAACTATAATATTTTACACCATAAATATCTTAAGAAATGTACATATCTGGAAGCTAGAAAAGCTATTATATTTACTTTCATGTGTTCATACGTCAAATCATGTGAGCTGCAGCTGTCACTTCTGATAGATATTATCAATACATATAACATATTAACAATAATAATGTAGTGAAAGGTTATCAATTTTGGCCGTGAAAAAAATGTGTGTATTTGATAAAAGGTCTCCAAATGGCCATTTGTAAGAAAAGTATTTAGTAAACATCTAATATTGAAAATTAAGCTGGAACAAGAATTTAATGATTATATTTTATGAAATAATTGTCGTAGACCTAGAGAGATTGTGATCTTCCGCACTTGGATGGAAATATTCACGGAAAGAAGGATGGAAAGTCTGTTTTCTGTGGGGGTTTTTAACCATCGTTTATTACTACCCATTCGGGATATACACGTTGAAAAAACCTTAAATGTTGATGGCACAGTACAAATACAGATAATGAATGATGTGAAAATAGCTCCTCAAATGTAAACGACAGGAAAAAAAATAAAATTGATGAGTTTTTTTGTTTTGTTTAAAAAGTATAATTTTAAATCAAAATAAATGGCGCGACAATCTAGTGTAGTTTGTGGCAGCATTTTCAAACATCTGTTACTAAGAAATTACCTTTGAAATTATATTTTTCCAGTAAACCCATTTATAGTGCTATTTATTGTATAAAAAACACTTCAAATGCCCATTTTGGACAGAATCATTAGGTGAATTTCTGAAAAATTGCGAATCTTCCAAAATCAATCATTAGTAAATGTATTAAACCATTTCGGCTGTAGTCCCAGGTATTGCCAGACAAAATTATTAAAGCCAATTTAGGATTCAGGGGCACAGAAAATATCAAGATCCATCATAATCTCGAGGTCAAGTTCCGTCAAAGATTTAAATACTCACCTTCTTTGTTCGATAAAATACAAGTGCGGGTCTTACCTTGAATGGTCCGGGACTGGTCGTCCAAGGACCGGCGATATGTGTCGAGATGAACTTTTCACGGGTAAATCAGACTCTGAGGATATGAACTGAGATGAACTTAGTAGAGGGTCACGTAATCACGTTGTTTCTCCTCCTGGTTATAGATCCTGCAGTGCACACCACAAATTTAGATGGAGATATTTATTAGCGTATGGCACAAGTAGTTAGTTTGAAAGACGTGTCCGTGTGAAGTTCTGTCAAAATCAATTCAGTTTTTTCTTTTATTCCTAAAATAGTAAGCCATTGAACTTTTAATCTAAGGAACCAAAGTAGGCAGTTCTTGTTTGTTCCAACAGAGGTTTGGTGACGCACTTATAAACACTTATGTGACGTCATATGAGGCAGTAAAACAATGATACCGAGTTCGAGAGATGTTGAGGTAAAAATGTTAAAATAATGTTTTAAAAAATGTGTGTTGTGTGGGAAATAACCTTCGCACGGACCAGACGGCACGTTCCTCTGTGTTGAGGGTCCCGCGAGATACCGACAGGGCTTTGAACTGTGACTGTTCCCTGGGATCCACGCCCCGCTACAGCAGCGCACCGAGCGGTCGGTGGGAGGGATAACAGGGACGTCCTTTTTCTTCCTACGTGAGCGCGGCGTCGGCTGAAAGACGACTGTGGCGTCTGTTGGAGGCGCCGGTACGGGAGAGCCAGGGACCGGCGCGAGTGTGGCGCTCCTCGTGGCTGGAAGTGGCGGTAGCTCGGGAGACAGGGGTGGGCCCTTGCCACAAACAAGGATGATGAGAGTAAATGTACCCACATATGTAGGGGAGAGAATGGAAAATCCCGTCAGGAGTAGATAACCACGTTGGTACACCCAGATGAGATTTGAGCCTCAACCTCCCCATCAGTGCTAAGCCAGAGTAAGCAAGACCGACGCCTGTGTCCTCATGTCCACTTACACGGGTTTATCCATGTAGTAGATCCCTTCATACGGTTGTAACCACATAACTAACAAAACCGTCAAATGAGGGAACAATAATGTCTCTCTTTATTGGTTAATTTCTACTCGCATTTGTGGACACGTAGGCTAAGGTGTAAATTTCGTCCCTTCTGAGTTACCGGAAACAAGTAGGTTACATTTGTAATCCCTAACGGAGTAAACTGAAGTGTTTACCCCCCTAGCCAGTTTACCACTCTTCAAAACAAGTGCGGGTGCATTTACTTTGAATTCTACCCTACTAACGTAATTAGAAACCTTCCCTTCAGAAGGAGCAGTAAGATGCGGCGAACCTCTGACAAAACAAGTGCGGGTGTATTTTCTTTAAATTCTACCCTACTAACGTAATTAGAAACCTTCCCTTCAGAAGGAGCAGTAAGATGCGGCGAACCTCTGACAAAACAAGTGCGGGTGTATTTTCTTTAAATTCTACCCTACTAACGTAATTAGAAACCTTCCCTTCAGAAGGAGCAGTAAGATGCGGCGAACCTCTGACAAAACAAGTGCGGGTGTATTTTCTTTAAATTCTACCCTACTAACGTAATTAGAAACCTTCCCTTCAGAAGGAGCAGTAAGATGCGGCGAACCTCTGACAAAACAAGTGCGGGTGTATTTTCTTTAAATTCTACCCTACTAACGTAATTAGAAACCTTCCCTTCAGAAGGAGCAGTAAGATGCGGCGAACCTCTGACAAAACAAGTGCGGGTGTATTTTCTTTAAATTCTACCCTACTAACGTAATTAGAAACCTTCCCTTCAGAAGGAGCAGTAAGATGCGGCGAACCTCTGACAAAACAAGTGCGGGTGTATTTTCTTTAAATTCTACCCTACTAACGTAATTAGAAACCTTCCCTTCAGAAGGAGCAGTAAGATGCGGCGAACCTCTGACAAAACAAGTGCGGGTGTATTTTCTTTAAATTCTACCCTACTAACGTAATTAGAAACCTTCCCTTCAGAAGGAGCAGTAAGATGCGGCGAACCTCTGACAAAACAAGTGCGGGTGTATTTTCTTTAAATTCTACCCTACTAACGTAATTAGAAACCTTCCCTTCAGAAGGAGCAGTAAGATGCGGCGAACCTCTGACAAAACAAGTGCGGGTGTATTTTCTTTAAATTCTACCCTACTAACGTAATTAGAAACCTTCCCTTCAGAAGGAGCAGTAAGATGCGGCGAACCTCTGACAAAACAAGTGCGGGTGTATTTTCTTTAAATTCTACCCTACTAACGTAATTAGAAACCTTCCCTTCAGAAGGAGCAGTAAGATGCGGCGAACCTTTAACAAAACACGGCTTCTAATATTTAGCACAAAAACTAATTTGTTAGGATTTGAATGCAATTACGACGGAAACACATGACGTATACTCTCAAATTAAAAAAAAACTTATTAATTTACATTTCTAATGATTTTTTTAGGAAAATCTAACACACATTAAATAACTTCAAGCTAAAGTTAAAAACTTCACAAGTAACATAAATTCAATTAATAAAACTCTGTCGACACTAGTTTCTGTTTCCCAGGAGAGGAGACAAATTAATTTATTTCCCTCACAATGGAGTCGCCAACCCCTATTTATTGGAGGGGAAAGAACAAACCTATTTTCTTTTCAAATTATAAAGTTAATATTATCTCGTACCAAATGAGTAACTCAAATAATATTATATATTGGAATTCATTTTATTATTGATGCAAAAGGGATACCTCAATCTTTTCTGCAAACGTGGATTGTCATTTATTCCATTTGAGCTGATTATTGAGGGGGTTATGTCCCCCCTCAAGGCTACACGACGCCCGTGGATCCTCATACGACACGTAGCACGTACTAACGTTGTTTCCATAATAAATAAACAAAGTTTCACTTGGAGTATGATAGGGAGTGATTTTTAAATTATTAGTCTACTGTTTTATGTCCGCCAGAAGGTGCGGGTTCCGAAAGAAGACGGTTCTCTCCAATCCTCGTGTCGTTTTCTAATAGAGGCCGGGGAAGAACCAGACACCGTTAAACAAATCTAATTTGTGAGGCCATCTGGAGGAGGCCATCTTTTTATTTTGTAGAGGGTGTGGGGGGAGTAAATTTCTCTATCGTCATCACAGAGAGCAACTGAGAAGGCGAGAATGGAGATAGTCTAAGGAGAATAAGGAACAACAACAAAAATAAATATCTGTAAGAGAAAAAAAAAGAGGGAAGGTAGAGAGAAACATGTTTTACAGAGGCAAAGTCTTAATCCGATTTGTCCGCAGCTAGGAGCGGTAGGGGACATTGCTTGCAATTCTTCTGCGAGTGATATCGAGGGGGGTACGTCCCTCCCTCCTCCTGCCTCCGGCACAGACGTGAAGTTCGTTCATTTGTACTTTTACTTCGAAAGGAAGTTGTGGGTTTGAAAATAATAGTAGTAATAAAAAAGAGGGTGGGAGTATGAACTTTGAACCATTCTACAGTTCAAGAAATGGCAATGAAGTCAAAGTAAATACTGTAGAAGATAGAGCAAATAGAGAAAAGTAGGAGGGGGGGGGGTCGGAATATCCACGATACCAACATTTCTGAGAAAGATATTAATTCTCTGTGTAGTTACGAGTAAAATCCGTGAGCTAATTTAAATTGGTACACGTAATGGTGTGAATATCTTTTTCTCTAAATATTATAATTAGTTGACACATTGAACATATTTGGCGTGACGAGTGTGGCGATTATCACCTTTTTAAAATCACGTATAAGTGGTCACGCGGACAAAGGCGTTGGTTTAATCTAGTCTAGTTTACCGATGACGGGGAAGGGAGGGCTCGAATCTTGGTCAGGTGTACTGAGATATAGTTTCCCTAGTAGGTTTGTTGCTCTCCACCCCGTGAAAATACAGGTAAATTTCCTTTAACTTTTTCATTCATCCACACTACTTATTAGGATAAATATTTGAATATCTCGGACTGGCAGTAAGGCGCAAAACATTAAAAAAATAGTGACAAATGCTGGGTGTAGATAACGCATAACTAAAGCGACTAACGCATATCAACTAACGCATAGTGACTAACGCATAGCGACTAACGCATAGCGACCAACACATAGTGACTAACACATATACACTAACGCATAGTGACTAACACATAGCAACTAACACATAATGACTAACGCATAGCGACTAACGCATAGCGACTAACGCATAGCAACTAATGCAAAGTGACTAACGCATAGTGACTAACAATAGTGACTAACGCATAGCAACTAGCACATAGCAACTAACGCATGGTGACTAACGAATATATTATTATTATTATTATTATTATTATTATTAGCACCGCGTCTTACTACCCGTTCGGGTTGTACGCACTTACGCTAAAGCACATAGTGACTAACGCATAACTACTAAAGCATAGCGACTAACGCATAGCAACTAGCACATAGCGACTAACGCATAGCGTGCAGTGCAAAATTTAACACAAAAATACAACCGCTAACAATTAAACATAACGATTCAAGTCTTCCTCAAAGTAGATTGTTTATTATTTCTAGAAGTCGGCCTGACCTCTTTGCTCTAGTAGATAAGGTCTCTAGAAATACTTCTTTCAAGGGCTCACTCGAAAAATAAAATTTATTAAATGTATTACTACCCCCCTCCCCTTGGTATTGTCAGGGTGAGAGGGAGGGGGGAAGGAGCGATAGAGAGAAGTGAATAGAAACTGGTTTAAGGGTTTTATTGAAAAAGTACTAGATGATACAGTATATGACAAAAGTATAAATTAATGTGATGATAAGTAGGTCTAAAATAAGAGGTGAGCTAGAAGTGTGACTGTCGTGTCAGCAACCGATATTAGAGGAAGTAGGACCTGGGTTGATACCCGGGAGGTCCATTCGTCTCCACTGATGTCCGCCCATGTCATTGCATGGTTGCTTTTGTAAACGGCTCCTTTGTGTCAGTTAACTATACTAACGGCTGTTATGTGTGTCAGTTAACTCTACTAACAGCTTCTTAACTCCTGATCCTCTCAAGCTTCTGAACTGATCCTCACAAGCTTCTCAACTCCCAAGCCTCCCAAGCTTCTGAACTCCTGGGCCTCTACAGCTTCTGAACTCCTGGGCCTCTACAGCTTCTGAACTCCTGATCCTCCCAAGCTTCTGAGCTCCTGGGCCTCTACAGCTTCTGAGCTCCTGGGCCTCTACAGCTTCTGAACTCCTGATCCTCCCAAGCTTCTGAACTCCCGAGCCTCTCGAGCTAGACAAAAGTCTGACGTATTTAATCACCTGGAGGAGACCTTTTACCCTCTGTGGTCTAGTCTCCAACCAATTAACAGCAATGTCATCATTCTCGATTGCAATAGTCATTATTTTAGCTAGTTCCGTTACAAGCCGTTACTCGGCACTGAACTAATTAAACATATTGTGGAAGCTGTTTATAGTAGCTGTTATTGTTTGGAAGTGAATGTTAGTGTTTCTGACAGTTGATGATCTACTTCAACCATATTTACATTACAAAATTAGTAAGATAGAAAAGTCATCAGCAAATACTTCTGAGATGGTTACAAATAGTATTGTGTTGAACCATAAAATTAACCTAATTTAAGTGGTGCCTGTACTATTAAATATAAGATTATCTCTTTGGTTATAGTAGTATCGTTGTCATCAATATTATGTCAGACCCACTTCTTAGTGATACAATAAAGAATGTAGTATCTACACTTTATTTTCAATCATATTTATAATCATATTCATTGATGCTAAAACAAATATAGTGCCTATAATACCATTTAAAACACGAGATGAAAATATTTTCCGTCTGCTGTGCATGCAGGCGATTACTTGGCTTGAACCTCTCCGTGCATTCTCATTGGTTGATGCGTCTCTAATCCATGTATTACGCAAAAAAATTAACGTTAAACCAACTTTATGAACATTGCTCTATTCACTATGTCTTGGTTGTAAACGCTATCATTGAAAGTTATGTGTTTCAACTTTTTATGCATTACTCTCTATGCATTATTCTTTATTAGCTATGGTTTATGCATGAATATAAACCGAACCTAAGCTTATATTTAATTTTTGTAGTTAGTTCAATACCTCACTTTGAGAGTATTTGTGTTTCCAATATCACGGTTAATCTTGTTTCTTGGTTAATCGGCTGTACAAAGAGCACTTAATAAACTTTCCCGAAAAACAGAAAGCATAAACAAATTGCCTCTTTTTGTTCAAGCTAAAATATATGAACCACAGCATTTTCGTATCAGACAACCAATAGATGTGAGCTTGTAAAGGAGTTTTCATTCGTAGAACGTACAATAGTGACTTCACCTACCCGTGGAATTGTTCGTGTTTCCCCCTCGTGCCACGCAACTTGTCTCATATACCCGTGGAATTGTTCGTGTTTCCCCCTCGTGCCACGCAACTTGTCTCATATACCCGTGGAATTGTTCGTGTTTCCTCCTCGTGCCACGCAACTTGTCTCATATAACCGTGGAATTGTTCGTGTTTCCCCCTCGTGCCTCGCAACTTGTCTCGTCCCCTACAATTTCAATATCGTCTCATCTCTCCTTCTAATGAAGGTGTTGGTGTACCGGTTTCCTCAATGTTATCCTGTTTTACACCTCGGGGCTGTTAAAAGGGTCGGCTATATTCCGGCTCAATGTCCGGTCAACCCCCACACACCTTGCTCGACAATACACCTGATCTCGGTTAACTACCCTCTTCCTGGATCAACTCAGCAGCACACCTTGGTGTGACGTACACACTAATCAAATATAAACTGTAACCTTTGGTAACTTGTATGCATTGGATGGATCGTAAATACTATATCACCCTCCTCTCCGGGAAGGTTCTATCCTCCTCGCGTCTTACCACCCGTTCAGGCTATACAAATTTTAATCATGCTTATGGGGTAGAGATGTGGAAGGAAGATTTTTAAAGGAAATATACTAGCATTTTATTGGGAGGAGAGTTGGAAAATATTTAAGGAAAAAACAAGTGTCAGTAAACCCAGTCGGGAATCGAGTCCCGACCCTCTCTCATCTGGAAAACCAGAATAGACGAGCCTTGACTGAAGCTGTAGGGGGTGCTCCTGTCAACCCCCTCCCCCTAAAGCCTTCATCAAAGGGTTCACTAATCAGACGCAGTTTCTCTTTGAAAGTTTCTAAAAAAAACTGCCGATTTCTACCGCGTTCGCTTGGCTAAAAACAGGGCTCAATACAAAATATAAAAACTGGTGGGGTGAGAGGGGTTCTTTTAAACAAGCGCTTTCAAAATAACCTTTTTGAAACAAGGACCTTAAACAAACCACATTGTTGTCGTGTCTCGCGATTCTTAGCCTGGTTTTAAAGCAAGGACAGAAATAGGTTTCAAGCGGAAGGTTTGCCCTTTAAATTGGAAGAGTTTACTAATCAATAGCTCACTTTGGTCCAGGGCGTTACTTTCTCAATAGACTGGACTGTTGATGACATGAGATCGGAGTTCAAATCCTATCAGGTGTAGTGAGGACAGTTTTTCCTGCATGGTTTTACAATCTCCCTTGACGCAAATTCGGGTACAATTCCTTTAAATTCAACCTGCCTCATTCCTAGTACATTAGCGTTGTTGGTTCATATGCTACAGCCTAAAAGCGTAGCGAGATGCGGTGACAAAAAATTTAATAATAATAATAATAATAATAATAATAGGTATAATATTTCACTTAAACAACCTTACATTTAAAGGTGGGGACGTAGGAGACGCGAGTTAAGGCCAAAATTATCTTGGTATGATAGAAAAACTTGTTTTAGACAAAATAAATAAACTATTGCTCCATTAGATAAGTTAAGTTAAAAAAATTTCACTTGTTAATATCAACATTTGTTTCATTTATATCATGATCATGACGGAATTAGATTACAAACTTATTAAAAAAAGAGAAAACGTTGTTATTAAATTCCAGGGCACCCTCAACAGATATTTAACAACTGTGTATATCACCATGTGAAGAAAATTAAACTCTTATGTTTGTAACGGAGAAATATTTTATTTATTTGCACCGAAAAAAGTTTTTGCCATAAAAACTGCAAGAAAATGTGTCTTTTCTCGCATCTCCTTTCATCCCAATTCAAGCTAATTCAATTGAAAAAATTAAATTGTTTCATTTTCAAATAAGCAAATCATCTAGATTTCTATTATTAAGGCAAATATTATATGAAACTGATCTAGCCTTCGCTAAACGACTGCATTCATTCTTAGTTGAAACCACGAAATAATATTCTAAGTAATTTGGAAAATATGCTAGAAGCGTCAGAGCTGTAATTCCCTTTAATAAATATATCAGTGTCAGAGTTTTTACTTTAAGGAAAACGTCGACCTATAATGGAATTTGAAACCGGAAACCGGTAAAATAAAGCCGTGACCGATACAATTGGCTGAACGACCCATTTCGACTTAAAAACATATAAACAGAGCTCTCTGTATATTAATTTTTATATAAAAAAAATAACAATAAGTAAAAAGAAATTCATCCACTTTTATTTTGCCAAGCGAAGTTTCGTGACTGTTTGAAAGATACCTAAAGGTATAGGTTTATTAAGGTACGGTATCATTAAACCTTCTGGAGGGATTTAAAGTATTCTTTATTCTCGAGTTGCCTCTTTATTTCCAACACAAAACAATTACTGTGCTTCAAGCAACCAATTTATTTACTCTTCTACTAAACAAATCCCTTGCATTGAATAATTTTTTCCATGGCCCATAAAATATTTTTAATTCTCATACAAAAAATACCTACTCATTCTTTAAATTTTATATGAATATATATATAATCTATATTATGTACTGTACATACACAATGCATTCATTTCTTATTTTCTTAGGATTTTAATATTGAGTGATATATTCATATTTCAAAGGAGGAAAATATAAAAGTGTTTTGGTTATCATTTTAAAAATATGTGTACAAGTAATAAATAAAAAGTAGTGTAAAAAATGGCTGGATCTAAACAACCTTTCATAATTTATAATCTGCTTTCAGTAAACTGCACTAAAATTATTTTTATCATAAAAAATAATGTATTATTTTTATAATAATATTCACTAATATTCAGATATAATATTAAAATAAAATTGCCATAGTATTTTAATTTTTATTTCAAATTTTCAACCGTAAAACTAGTTATTAGTAAACCGGTCATTGGGTGCGTATGACTGATGTTAGGCGTGTATACAACATTTTAGTTGGGGAACCTGAAGATACAAAAGCCTTTGGTGAGGCGAGACGTTGATGGGAGGATAGGGTTGAATGGAGAGCCTACGTTCTGGTGACCTTGAACTTTCCAGTTCCTTAAGACCAGAGAGTTAGTTGTGTACCAGGATAGGGTTGAATGGAGAGCCTACGTTCTGGTGGCCTTGAACTTTTAGTTCCTTAAGGTCAGTCAACAATAAAACATGTATTGCACAATGCTAACACGTGTATAGATATAAGCTATAAATATTGATTCAATGATTTCAAATCACTTCTCACGAGAAATAAGGGGTCAAACTTACTATTTTATGCTTTTCATGCACCATTTTTAAGGTACTCTACATTTATGAATGTGTGGGGCTGTAATTTAGTATAATTAGACATTAAAAAGAGGTTTACACCATTACTTATTTATAATATGTTAAAGAAAAATAATTTTTAATGTACACGCAGTTTAAAAGTGGTAAAGTTACACCAGTTTTAACTAGTACAATTAATAATGCCCATATTAATAGTTGGAAATACGTATAAAATTGTTTTAACTGTACCGATTGCAGAGAGAACACCAACTAGCAGAATATAATATTACCGAATGATGAAGAGGGCCAGATAATCCCAACTAATGACACACCTGGTCTCTGTTGCTGGCCTGGGCTGAGACATTGTTACTTGATATCTTTCCCCCACATGTGTTAAATTCCCCACCAAAATAGTATAAACTCAGAAGATCTTAGTAATTATCATTGTTGAATTACCTTAAGGACAGAGAACTACTTACGTATTTGGAAAGTACACGTTGACTGCTCCAGCCCAAAAACCTTGAGAAACGCTGTAGAATGTAATCAGGTGATAAAACCCCTTATCATTGCATGAGGCGAGAGTCGAGCTACAGTCTAGTTACAGTCGGTGTCAAACACAGCAGAACAGGGACCAACCACCTTACTAGTCTGACTTGTTTACAGTGTAGTGTGGTGTAGTATGTAGCCAGATGGACCAGGGGCAGATTAGAGTAGTCAGTGAGTGATCGTCCCCTGGCCTGGATAGTAATACAAGTAATAGCAATAGTAGAAGTAGAGGCACAGGTCAGACCGCACTCTGGGGTGACAAGTGTTGAAGACGGTGTAGAGAACAAGTATTGTGTCAAAATATATATATATTCCGGTTTTGGTTGGTATAATAGTAGGGTTTTTATAAAGAGTTTTTTTAATTCAAAATGGAGTAGATTAGTGTTTGTGCAAAGTATATTCCCTCTTCTATCTTTATTTTGATAGAGACAACCAACAGAAAAATTACTCAATGTATGAAAAAATGTGTCTTTTAATGTGTGTGACTATTTCTACCATATTAAAGAGAAGAAAGTAAGAAGATGTCACCTTTGTGCATTAAATTTTTTCCACCCTTTTTTCCTAGGTCCTCATTAAAGTTTAATTTATTAATTTATTTTTCCTTTTTCTTTATTTTTTTATCAATTTACATTATTATAAAATTATGTAGCTATTGGGCCACCTCATTGTTGAACACAAACAAAATAGAGAAATCCTAGAACATTTGGTAAATTTGGGACAGTAAGCTGCAAGTTTTAAGGTGACATGGTAAGGAACGCGAGCTGATATTTTCGCAGTTTTTATAGCAAAACTTTCTTCTCGGCAAAATAAATCAAACATTTTCTCCAGTAGAAACATAAGAGTTTAATTTTCTTAACATATTAAGTATCTCTTAAATATCTGTCAAGTTTGTCTTATTATTATTATTATTATTATTGTTAATATTATTATTAGCACTTCGTTTAAAAAGTTTATCATAAAAATCCACCATGCTCATGAGAAATATTCAACAACTGGTGATATCACCATGTGTAGAAAATTAAACTCTTTGTTTCTTAGATTCGAACACATATTTACCTCCATACATCCCCCCTCGTCCTATTTTTATCCTTGAAATGTAACCACCCTTTTAATCCCAGAAATAATAGTCGAGGAGTTACAAGAGAATTAACAGTGTATTTTATTTGACACAAATATAGTAGATGTATAATAGTAATATACCAAAATAATAACTTAAGTTATGACGAACAATGTCAAGACATCGATATGTATCATATCACATCGTTAGATAAGCGAGTCGACTAGAAATATCAGAGTCAGAGACTTAGTACAAAGCATAATGTCTCAATAATGGACTTGACCGTCCTAATTAGAAATTACTATATTAATATAATATTTATTTTAACAAACTCAACTGGAATGACCAAGTTACGAACATTATAATTACTCAACAAGATATTTCATTAAAGGTGAAATTGACGAGAGCGTTTATATCAGAAACATAATTATTATTTGATCTCATGTTTCATCAAGGTAAAATTGACTAGAATGTCTATCTCAGAATGTTTATACCAGATACATTATTATTATTATTATTCGGCCTCATATTACATTAAGGGTGAAATTGACCAAAATATTATGCCATAAACATTACTATTCAACATAGTATTCCATTAACCCAAATTTTAAACCAACCCTTGGTATCAAACGTAATTTACCATAAATACGAGAATTGTCCAAAATGCCCAAAGTCAGGAAACTTGATATCAAACGTAACAGTTCACTTACACCAATTTGACTATCGTGCTTAAAGTGGAAGACTTCGATACTAAGCAACGACAAATTGAAAATGTCTTACAATGACCAGCGTGCGCACGGAAGAGGACTTTAACATTGAATAAAGTTCACCAACAATAAATAAATTTAATAGAGTGTTCAAAGCAAAAGATTATAGGCGAATAGGAAGAATCACACAATATATAGTCTACGGACCCAAAGATATCAATATTCGGCAAGGACACTAGGCTGCAAATATATATATTTTACAGGAGCGTTCAAAGACAAATATATAAATATCAAACTTGCTCGTCACTATGGCAACAACTCCCAGGTATTTACAAAAGGAAAATAACTTAGATTACCAAAAGGTACGCCCACTGCGTAAGGCAAAAGGACACAGTTAGAAGTAAGTGCCCTGTCTAACTAATAATCCCAAAGAGTCAGAAAGAACAATACAAAATTGAGGCAGTCAGTAGCCCAAATAAGTGCTTAATGCACAACGCCAACAATCAAGTGGGCGTATCTCATACATATATAATGGGTAATATACCCGTTATCAAGCTTAATTTACCCAAAACATGTTTCCCAACTAATAACCCAAACAAACATGATCAGAGTGGCGGTAAAACGCGACCCAAGGTCAGACGCCTAGAGGAAAAAGAAAACAAGTTCACAAATGAACAAAAGCAAGTTCCCAAAGCAATACATCTAAAATTAATATTACAGATTAACCACGTTGATACCCGACAAACTCTTCCCATGATAGTAAATTTAAAATGTGTAAGCCCGAATCAACAATTTTGACAATAGCCCCCCATATTTGTCCGAAAGAGAATTTTGATCAACTTAAATAACCCTTAGTTTAGTTGCCGCTCTCACCTTCTGTTAGTCTGTGGCACAATGAGTGGCGATACTGGCAAAACATCCCAATATATAGTAACCAAACGGACAGTCATGTCCACAGAGAGTGGGGAGGAAAGGAGGGAGAAAGGAGGGGAAGGGGAGAAGGAGGGGAAAGGGAGAAGGAGGGATGGAGAGGGGACTTCCGGCCATCCAGAGAACTGGAGAAGCAACGAGAATGGCCCTGGTGGTGGAAGTGAGAACTAGCGCGCCGAGTCACCTTCGGTTGATTTTTTTTCTCGGGCGCGGCTTTCTTGTTGAGCCGGCTGTTGAAAGACGGCTCCGTTTAGTCTATGGTAGTGATGGGCACAATCGAGTAATTCTAATAATCGAGTAATTACTCGTTTCGCTTTAAAAAGAATCGAGTAATCGAGTAAAATTACTCGAGTAATTTTTAGCGAATCATCTACTCGAATCGTCCTGTGGCAATCGGTTGGACAACATTACTTGGGAGTCTTTCAATGGATTTCGATACTAATAACATGTCAATAATCTCCTCCTGTAGTAAGTAGTCAACCCTGACAGAGACCTCCACCCCCTTATTTTCAGTTTTCACGTTGCATGCAGTCATTATGAAAGTATGCGTTTTAAAAGGTGTCTCACAAAAAAATAATTGTTTTGTGCTCTTTTTAATAAAATAAACTTTTCTTTATACATTCATGTTAAAGAAATTGACAATAATGCTATACCTTTTTAAAAGTGAAAACTGTTTTAATTTTTGACGTGAATACGTCTTTAAATTTGTTACCATACGGGGGCAATCCAAAAAACCTAATGATAACAAAATCGGGGGATACAGTTTGGTGTTGTAGTTTCTAATCTCTCCTCTACATCCAAAATTAAATTATACCACTGGATAGCTAAATGATCAAAGAATTAATTACGATAAGTGAGAACATTGACGCATCGCGCGCGGTGGAGGGGTAAGCGCCACCATTTTGAGGTTATTTTGCTGCGTATCGAGATTTGCAATTAGTATAACTTTTGACTCGGAGAAGCTACGATGTTCGTTTAGGTTTTAATCGTCAGCTGTCATCAAAATCTATCGATTGTATATAAAACATTAGTTTAAAGTAGTGACAGTGAATATAATAAGGTGTTAGAATAAAAATATATTATCAAAAATACAGTTTGGCGTTGTAGTATTCACGTACAACACACGGCCGTGTCCATGACACAGCCACACCCCATTTTTTTTCTATTTTGTATCTTACTCTAATTTAAATTTATTAATAATCATATTTTACCAAGGAAAAATTATAATCAATAAAATAATTAAGAAAGACAGTAATTAGTTTCGTTATATGCGATTGTGGAAATAAGACTGCCGAGGTGCCAAGTGAAAAAATCGAGTAACTTTCATTGAGTACTTTTAAAAAGAATCGGAAATGTGATACGCTTAGTTAGTATGCTTTTCGATTGTGTACGTTACATCTGCGAGAAATTTGTATTGAGAATGCATGTGCAACATTTAAACCATAAAGAGTCATTTTTGCGTAGCAGCAGACACTGTCGATAAAAAATTAGCTCTAATGAAATAAGCCTTTTAAATGGGAATATCATGGTAAACAGTCCAGCCAATAATGTCGATTCCCACTTAGCTGGGAAGAAAATATAAAATAAAAGAATAACAAAAGTCCGAGTAAAGTTACTTGAGTAGTCCCGGCAGAATCGAGTACTCCCGATTACACAACACAATCGAGTTACTCGATTATTTTTGCTCGATTGTGCCCATCACTAGTCTATGGACCTGTGCGTTGGGTAGAGGTGGTCACGATCACCAGAGTTCGATTCCAACAGGGTGTAGCGTTTTATCAAGATAACGCTACAAGAAATAACTAAAACATCGAATAAGCACTGGTGAAATAAAACAAAGTGGACTTACATTGCCCCATCGTCCGATGTTATTGTTGTTACGTCTCCCGAGCCGGCCTCCCGAACTACATTCCACTAGAAACTTTGTACTAAGACTGAATGAATGTAGCTCGAAGTGCGAGTCGGCGCAAGGTATCATGGGAGAAGTGATGTGACGTATGATGCCCGAGACGTCAGTGGGTTATGGAAACTTTTAGTCTGGATCTTTCTCCGTGCTCCACCACGCTTCTCAAACCTCCTTCTACCGTCTAGATGTTCCGTCCCTCTTTGTCATGTGTTGTGATTCTCCTTTGTTTTTGCGTACCCCTCTTCCCCCTCTCTGAGCTAGAATAATGGCATATATACTGTTGTAGGAGACATGAAACCTCACTCTTGTCTGGACTTCCTCCAGGAAAACATATTGGTGTTCAGGATGAACAAAAAGGTATAAAATTCCCTTTCGGCAAAATGTATTTCAAAATTCCTTTTTTGGCTAACTTTAAAGATTTTATGTACGAGTACAATCATCTAAATGAAACATAAAACCATTGTTATTGTTTTGTAGACACGAAGGCCCCTTCCGGGTTGTGTCTAGTAATGTAATGAAAATATCATCATTTTTAATGACTAAATTTATAGCCTGTTCGGCTTGGGAAACTAAATTTCACTTTAAATTTTATGCGGGAATTAATGTACATCTTGCATAATGTAGACTTAAGCTCCCCTTCTGGGTTGTATGTAGTAATATTTTGGAATATTATGGAAAAGTCATCTTTTTGTAATGGTTAAATTTATAGCCTGTTCGGCTTAAGAAACATAAATTCACTTGGAATGTTTTTGTGATAATTGTCGTTCTTTTTGCATAATATAGGCTTAAGCTCCCCTTCTGGGTTTTGGTAAATATTTTTATATATTAGGGAAGAGCTAACCTTTTATTGGAAAGATAATCTTATAGTCTGTCCGGCTAGGAAACTATTATTTGTACTTGTAAATATTTGTTAGGTCCGTTTCATTACTTAATTGTTTCTGTAAGTTGTGAATAAGAGATAGTTAAAATTACGGCTAGATTAAAGCCGAACGTTATTATATCGCCACTTGGCTGTTATTGGCTTAGGGCCTTCAGTTAGCTGTTAGAGTTAGTTTTATTTTTGGTAAAGGTATTTAATACTTCAAAGTTTTTACATTTGTCATTATATGACTTGACCAATTGATGTTTTGAGATGATCATTGAAAATTTAAATTATAGCTAGTTTATATTAAAATGTTCTCATATATATCCTATTTGTGCCATATTCAAAATATCCACTTTACATAAATAAAATATATAATACTGTTTACCATTTTTTATTTTACATACTACCCTTTTTTCCTATTGGTGGGAAATATTTCTAATATATAAATATTTGTAGAGCGGGTTCGCGGAGACAGAACTCAAATGGACCTGTGTACTGTCCATTTGTTTTATGTTGGTCCTATCGGCTCCTCTACAATTATTGTCCTTTTTTTATCTTTTGAATTTTCTTTAAAATGTGTTTTTTTTGTTGTTGTGCACCAGCCTTGATTCGTCGTTGAATTAAGGGGGTGTTTACAAGGGCAGAGGGTAAGTGTTACCCCATTTGTTTGTCTTTGTTACATGTAACTAGTTAAAGAAATATTAGGTTGCGTCGCAATGGCATAAATTTCCCTGTTAAGGTCAAACCATCTTGCAATAGTCAATCATAATATACTAAAAAACAACTAAATTAGTTCCTATATACGTAAAATTTCGTACTAAGAAAATAGTAACAGCCCCTATCTATTAAATTAAGCTAATGGTGTGGTAATGAGAGAGGTAGAATTTTCGAGTACATTTAGCCGCATTTGAGACGAAGGAGAGTAGATAACTCGTTTAGAGAGAGAGAGAAACCATTAGTACACCCCACCGGAATTCGAAGACCAACTTCCCCGTAATTTGAAAGCCATGCCAAATGAGCTTGTCATTTTAGACCACGTGTTCATCGATGCAGGTATACCGCGTTCCTAGTGTAGTTAATTATGTTGAACTGGTTCGTAAATTTAAATTAAGTAAAAGTACTAAACTCAAAAAAGGATTAGACTGGATTATATTATATGATGATTACTTATTTAGTAACCCGTCGTCAGTTTAAAAAGGGCTCATATATTATTTTCACGTCCAGTCACACAAAATGTGGTTTCCATTTCTTGTCTCAAGTTTCTAATAAAAAAGGGTGCAATGAAAAGTGACTTGTCCTATTATATGATCCGTCCTCTATTCTGAAGAAATAATTCTATGATATGTGTCCTCTTGCAGGAGCACTGTCATGTCTGGACATGTCAGTCATTGTTTATTCTCCTTGGATCCATGTTGGAGGTTAATGGTTCGAGACTGAGTGGAGTTAGGCTAGTTTTGTTTATTCTCCTTGGATTCATGTTGGAGGTTTGTGGTTTGAGGCTGAGTGGAGCTAGGCTAGTGCTCTTTATTCTCCTTTGATTCATGTTGGAGGTTCATGGTTCAAGCCTCTCCTCTGGCTCATATCCTTGTCCTTACGTCTCGTATTATTGTCCCTGTAACCTATCAGATATTAGATGTCAGTTTCCCTGGTGACTGTACAGTATCAGTGATTAGATGTCAGTTTCCCTGGTGACTGTACAGTATCAGATATCAGATGTCAGTTTCCCTGGTGACAGTACAGTATCAGTGATTAGATGTCAGTTTCCCTGGTGACTGTACAGTAAGCAGTGATTTGATGTCAGTTTCTCTTGTGACTGTACGGTATAATTGATTAGATATAAGTTAGTTTCCTGGGTGAATGTACAGTATTAGTGATTAGAAATCCGTTTCCCTGGTGACTGTACAGTATCAGTGATTGGATGTCAGTTTCCCTGGTGACTGTACAGTATCATCCTGTGGACTATGAAGACGGAAGGGCCGCGACCCCTGATGCGATGCACCCCTCAACACAAACTAATCCGGCCAAGTCAACATTTGCCCCTAATAAAGAGCTGGCATCGCATCCCGTGTCTGTAGGCACGTAGCTACGTGCTCACTCAAGGGGGAGACACGTAGTGCATAATGTATGAACCTCAGGGGCAAACACACGTCGAATTAAACCAGGCACACACTTTACTCTACCTGATTCAACAAGAGAGCACCCGCTTCGGTGGACGCATGGTCTAACAAATTTCAGTCGGGTGGACTGATGGTGGCTTTCCTAAATTGTTTTCCACTCTCCCTCCACGCAAATGTGGGTACACTTTTAAAATATATCCTTCATCATCTTTAAAACCCTTAGCGTAATTAGTACATAAGTGCATAACCCGAACAGATATTAAGACAAGGTGCTAAAACCCACTTTATTAAGTTCAGTGATTTGAAACGTCAAGATCCGTCACAATCTAGGAGTAGAAAGTGTTCACCATTACAGTACGTTCTCTATATAAGGCTGTGAATCCCTCTAGTCTGAACATGCAGCTCATATCCATCACAATCTCGGGTGTTAATCCGGAGATTGGGCTTGTAAGGGATTTAGCGCTTATGAAATAGAGGACAAATGATCTCGAGAAGAGGACAACGAACGAGTCAGAAATATTGCAGGTACGACACGCGACTGTTCTCTCCCCCTCTTACCCGCCGGTGAGGAATCACGTGTAGCGCCCACAATTTGCTTCGGGGATTTACACCAAAGTCGCAGAAAGAATGAGAAGAAGAACACGGGAGAATAAGTTAACGAATGTCAAGATAGAAGCGAAGGTACAAAGGGAGCGTTACGGAATAAAAGGGCTTGGTTGGCACGGAATAAACGACGGGGTGAGGGGTGTGTGAGGAAAGAAGAGAGAATAAGAGGAATGAATACATCGCAAGTTAAAGAAAAGATTTTTCTTGGCACGTTCCCAAAGAAAAGGGAAGATTTTTTCCTCTCTCTCTCTCTCTCTCTCTCTCTCTCACTTATTCTCTCTGAGAGGGTTAAAGTGAGGAGTAAGCCGTCCTTCATCACTTCGAATCCTGGAAAATAAGTCAATTCAGCTCCCAACGGATTAGAAGGCTAAAAAGGGAGGTGAAGGAGGGTAGAGGGGGG
>CABFWB010004593.1:0-24721 GCA_902151455.1 Timema bartmani
TACATACATACATACATACATACATACATACATACATACATACATACATACATACATACATACATACATACATACACACGGAGAAGTGTTCCTTGTTGAAACCTTGAGATGATCGGAATGTTGTACCAGACCTTACTCAGCCTCCAACATCCTATCAAGTATTGATCTAGCAGTCCACATTGATAATTTACACTAGAGAGGAAGTTGTCAACACGTTCATTCATGCTGGGGGACAACACGCTGCATTACTGTCTAACTTCTTTCTTTTAGAACCATGTTTTATTACCTGTTCAGGTTATACGCACCTGTACTTATATGCTAATGGATTAGGGATAAGAAAGGATGAACTTAGAGGAAGTGTACCCACATTAGCGTGGAGGGAGAGTTTTGGGAAAGCAGACTTTTGGAGAAACCACTTTGCTAGTGGTTCTGAACACATAAAAGATCAGGTAATAAAAGTGTCGTTTCGTGGAGTGTTGCCATGTTTTGAATTTCAACCTAAGTCTCTTTGTTTACTCAATTTGATAAGGTTTTTTGATTGAATCTTTCTCTCACTCCATGCTTTAATAATTTCTACTCCTAAATCGATTCATTCTTCCAATTCTTTTATGAACCCAACGATAATCAACTATACGAATATGATTGTCTTACTTGATTTAATTGGATATAAGTAATCACAACCTAAACTAATAAACTAGAACTAATCAGAAGATTACGGTTGAATTGGAGATTAATTCAATAGTTAGATCGTGTATACTTTGTACAGTCAAATAAATACACTACCGTTTAAAGTAAAAATGAAAGTTTCCTTTGGCTTAGCTCACTCTTGGTTTTTAATTGGATCATTATGTACAGGAAATAAAATAGTCTATATTTGTAGCTTCTCAGAAGAAAGAAAACAAAAATTATATTCGTTAGTTGCTTGTTAGGATTGTTTCATATTTTGTTTGAGATTTGGCAGCTTAGTGCTTTTCTAGCAGGGGGATCAATTTATTTCCCGTTTGTATTGATTTAAAAAAATTAATTTTGTCGAGGATATCAAAGTTTGAATCTCGTTCGGGTGTACTTAGGTTTAAAAAAAAGTTTTCCACTCCACCTCTATGCAAATGCGGATATATTTCCTCTAAATACAACCTTCCGAATCCCTAAAATCCTTTGCGTAGTTAGTACATAAGATTATAACCTGAACAGTTAGTAAAACGCGGCGCAAAAAACACACAAATAATATGGTGAAATGTAATCAATTTTGTCCGCAAAGAAATATGTTTGAATTTTCTTTATTGTTTTTCCATCCAAAATGAGTGTATATCTCTGAGGCACGAAACTGTCACCAAATAAAATAACAAATATATAAATTAATGGAAAAACAACATGCATGAAAGATTTGTTCATAAAACAAAGAAAAAACTGTATAGTGATGTGTTTTCAAAATTTGTTTTTACTAAAAACAATTATACTCGCAGCGGTTTTTAAAATAATACATTTTGAATAGCTAAACTATAACATTTTTTTCACATGGTAGTTGTATTGAATTTTTTATGCCTGGTTATTTATATTACCAAATTAATCAAAATAAAGAATGTTAGAACGTTAAAATAAAATAGGAATTTTTATTTTTATTTAATTTTTTACCACTGCGTATATACTATCCGTTCGGGTTTTACGCTTATATACTAATTACGCTAATGGTTTTAGGGATTAGGAAGGTTATATTTTAAGGAAATATACCTCCATTTGTGTGAAGGGGATAGTGCAAAACCAATTTGAAAAAAACCATCCTCAGTACACCCGACCGAGATTCGAACCTCGATCTCCCCATAATTGGCAGTCTAGTCTACTGTGAGACTAGCGCGTTAGTTCACGCAGCCACCGAAGCGGGTAAATCTGTTTTACTTTTGGTCGGGCTTGATCGTAATATATTTATAAAATTTGATGAGGCCCTATCTTTTTACGACTCTTAACTGGCTTGTTTTTTAGACTTCTCACGCATACCACCGGGAATAATTATACGTACTACTGGTGGTTCGCGTACCACAGTTTGGAAACCGCTACTATAGAATAATCTTTCCATAGTGACTAAAATTTAACTAGCAATATACATTAAAAAGGCTAGGCAAGAGAAAACGGCTCAATACCTACATATGACTCATGGATAAAATAATTGAAAACATATTCCGGGACTTTGACAAAACGAAGTATTTGAAAATATTCCTTAGAGCCTTAAGTTACGCGAGTAAATTGTATTAGAATTTTGTATTTAAGTATTATGAACATTGTTCATTGTATATAGGAATAATAATTACTATTATTGACAGAGATTAAATATCTGCAACTAAATTCAGTACAAAAATACTTGTGCCAAAAATATGAATTTTTACTGTGCTTTATTCTGAACCGCTTTCTAAAAATATCTATTGTCACATCCATACAGTAGAACAAAAAAAATAAATTAACCGCACCTTTCACAACCGAGGTCTCTTCTAACTGAACCACGCAATGCCATTAAGTGTATGAAACGGTTGTGGTCGCCCATTGATCACATGGAGTGAATTATTCCCTACAATTATTTTTCCTTATTTTTGTTAAAGTTTAATTTAATAAAGGTTTTTTCAATGTTATTTTAAAAAAAATTTTTAAACACTTAAATTTATATAATTTAAGGACAATTCCACAACCTAATTTACGGAGCTTGATTCAATGTTTAACAATTAATTGCTCATTTCACCAAAGAAAAAGAAAGTACTTTCTCAACAGAGTTTCTTTTAACTGCGTTTTTAATATATATATATATATATATANACAAAAAAGATATAGATATGTATATATATATATATATAACTGAGGTAATCGTGGCCCTACTTATCTAGGATAATCGAAGTTATACTGTTATCGTTTGACCAAACGTATAACTATAACCATTTTTCAGTTTTATGTGCCACATAAAAATGTTTCCTTTCATCTCTTAATTCTAAAATTACTATTCCACTTAATGTAATTATAAAAAGAAAAAAAAAGCCACGGATTATATTTTTATTTCCAGGAATTGACCGACCCCTCCCTGTTTTAGTAGAAAACTTCCCTACTCCCTTGTTTCTAAAAACCTTCAATGGCACTCAATTAACTTGGCACGGACAAAGGTCACACCGCGTGCGGGGAACAGTTTGGTCCTCTGCGCAGGCGCCGCGAGGGGTGTGGTTGCCGCCCTAGTAGTGTTCATTGAAAACAAAACACTTTCGCACGGGGTAACTTCACACGGCCGAAAACTAAATACTCAAGGGACATTCTCGTTAGAAAGTTCATTATGAGCGATACATTTCAGTATGAGTTAATGTAAAAATGACATTTATATTTTAATTGAAAGAATAAACATAGCTATTGATTGAAAATAGATAATTCAATTAGGCTTATCTTGGAATATTTTTGCTATAAACTAAAATAATAAGTTAACTCTCAGGTAAAAAAATTAAATAGTTATGTATCTGTGATGATGAAAAATAGTTAAATTTAATTGAAAAATATACATACTGTACATTACTATTTTACACAAATGTATTAGCATTAAAAATATATTTGCTAAACGGGTGGTACTCCTGACGAATCTGTAGTTTTACAGACACAACCCCTACACATAAAAAAAATGCTTTTATTCAACCTTTGTTTTCTTTTATAAATTTGAAATCTATTCCCCCAAATACTTCCATAAAATTGCAAGTCTTTGGATTCAAAGGTAAAAAGTAAGCCTGCGTAGGAAGATTTATATACCATAACTAATATATGCTAATTCTACCTCGTCATTTCAATAAGATGTCGTTCTTAGGATCCGCTATGCCAACGATTTGGTGACAGGAACGGGATGTCCCATGTGTTTGTGTCAGGACAAGCCAAAAACAAAATCAATATAATGTAGATGCCTAGCAAATATACATACATGCTTATTTTGATAAGAGGGGATGTTACAATTTATTTATTGTTACCGTAACAATATGAGATGATCTACTTGTACACCATGATTGCACTTTATCTATATAATTACTTATTTAATTTAAATACGTTATTTTGAATATGTCTATTTTATTATTTATTAAAAATACTAGTTATATTTATGAAGGGAACTCCCACCAAAATAACATAATGCTTAATTCGTTAGCATATTGTAACACACCTAGTTGTGTGACAGTTTAATATTTTATATAGGTAATAAAAATGCATTGTATACCAATATATAATATATTAAAATAACTATGTTGAAATTTACTTACCACACAAGTTGAGATGACTAGTTTCGCCACTGTTTAAACGTGTTAGTTTTTCTTCAAGAGTTTTTAGTATATTTACTCACATGTTTATAATTTAAAAACGTAATCGAATATTTATAAAACAGCATGATAACGTTTAAATACAATATCATACATTTACTACACAGATAAATGTTGGTCTTTCCCGCCTTTTTTTTTAAAAAAAAATGTTAAGTTTTTGTTTGTTTAAAAATGGCAACTAATACGGGAGCTATATATTGCTCGTTACTGGGTGGAACACAACGGTAAAGAAGACGGTGACATAGACAAACAAAAGGAGGTAAGTTAGATTAGGTATCTTTATGAAAACGCACTCGAGGTCCGACGGTGGTAAAGTTGTCGCTATTTGTGTTGTGAACACTTGAAAACGACGAGCAGCGATGTGTATCAGTCCGACGCCTCACCTACCCTTGCACGAAGCGTGGGAGGAGGAAAGGTTTGGCGTGGTGGGGATAATGGCGGGGAGGTAACGTGACGTCACACGCCATACCACCGCTGATCAAGTGCTCCTGCCAGGGACCATCCACCAGGCTGTTACAGGCAAGCGGTAGATGGAAAAGAGGAGAGAGGAAGGGACAGTGATACCAATATGCAAATATAGAAATCAGCTAAATATCAGTATACTTAATAGGAATGCACGCTAATGTTTCCAGTAAACAACTAACATCAACGAATACTTTGAACTGCTCTTGCCTCCTAATAATTTCTTATTTGTTATGCATATTCATTCTTTGGTGTTATTTATACTAACTTAATATTTATGTGGGACTAATTGCTGTCGATCTAAAAGTAGACTCTTTGGCTATTACAAGTTTATTAAGGGGACCTAGACGTGACTCATTGGCCTGTACTCCAGGTCAATGTAGATACACCTTTCTAAGAAGCAATAAAAAAAAAACTACCACCTCATAAGCTTTATATTATTCTAAAAAGGTACTACTATTATCCATGTATGACTAATGGTTTGTTTATACAAAAATATTTTTGAACTCAATTAGATTGATTACCAAAATATTTTTGTAGTCTAAACACTAGTCATAATTGCATACATTATAGTACACATTTACAATAATAGAAAGCTTATATGTGATACTTTTTTTGGCACAATTAATGTGTTGTTTCTTAGAAAAGTGTACCTACATTAACATGGGTTGTACAGGTTGATTATTCACGTCCATCTCTTCATTAAGGCGGAAGTGTAGGGACTGTGAATTAAGGGCAGTACTTTCGTAGTTTTTATATCAAAACATATTTGTTGGTCCAAATAAATCAAATATTGCTCCAGTAGAAACATAGAATTTAATTTTCTTCTCATAGTGATATCAACAATAGTTGAATATCTCACAAGGGTGTCCTGGAATTTAATGAAAACTTTTTCTCTTCATTTAAAAAGTTTGTCATCTAATCCCGCTATCCCCATGACAGATATTCAACAACTGTTGATATCACCATGCGAAGAAAATTAAACTCTATGTTTATATTGGAGCCATATTTAATTTATTTTGACCAAAAAATTGTTTAAAAAAAACCCGGTGAAAACACTGCTCTTAGCTCGCGTTCATTACACTCCCATTTAAAGCTAGATTTTAATATCCTATGCTTTCAATACCTTGGGCACGTAGACTAAACGTCAGGTTCGTCTGATCTAGTCAAGGGGGACGGGGTTTGAGGCCCTCCCGAGTGTACTGGGATTGTATTTTTATAAATAGTTTACCAGTGCTTATGTACGTCAACACAGGTATATTCACTCAAAATTATACCTCATTTAGTTCACATCAATATAATTTAAAACGGAAAGGCCGGACGGTTAGTAGGATAGGATGCAGATAAAGAACCATACATCTTAGGTAAAGTTGGGTACTCAAAAAGAAGCTATGGCCAAAAACGGATGTCTTTAAGTTAAAACAATTAAAAAAAAAGAATGTGTCAAGTGGATAATTTCATCCCTAACACGAAATAAAGTATTTGTAAATAGTGTTGCGAGTTATTTTTAAATGCAATTTTCACATATACATATTATTGAAGTATCTATGTTATGTGAAATAATAAAGATCCAAATAGTTCCATAGAGCTTATACATCCCATTAAGCTTACTCTTTTCTGATGATGTCAAACTATTTAAAACTATCAAATTAATCGGTGCACACGAATTGCGGAACAACTCATCCGAGCTCGGTAATACCATTACACGAACTGCGGGGTAAGGATTAAATTCATAATGATTTTGTTCAAAATGTAATATGGAGGTTAGGTTAGGTTAGGTTAGGCTAGGTTAGGTTAGGCTAAACTAGGTTAGGTTTGATTAGTGGTTAGGAGTTGTATGAGATTACATGTTGTTCAGCAATTCATACGGACCAGCTGACAGGTATATTTTATTCTGTAATTCGAGGTGGCCAAAATGAATATCATCTTGTAAAGGTTTGGAAAATGACATTAATGGTATTTTACAATGGTCCACTGAAAATAGAACGCCCTTTAACAAATCAAAGATCAAATCCATTTATTTTATTAGGAAAAATAATCCTATATTTTACACTTATGAACTGGTCAATGGTGACATAGTTTTTTCTCTCTATAGTGTTGATCTAAGTGTTCTCCTGGATAACAAACTATACTTCCACTATCATGTTGACCATAGGCCTATAATATATCATTCACTGAAAGTACTCGGACATATTACATTTATTACCTCCTTATTAAATAAAGTTAATTGTATTTTAACATTGTATCATGCCTTGGTTAGATCTAGGCTATAATATGAGTGTTGCTTGGAGTTACATTATCTTAACTGATTCTCTCAGGTTGAAAAACGTTCAACTTAAATGTGTGGCTAATTGCTATGATACATTCTTTCTTAACCAGATTTATGATATTATTACTATTTAAAACCTTTTAGGGCTTTAAACTTTCTTTTTGCGTGGAACTAATTGTCATGCACCTTCTTTTTTTGTAATATTTTAATAACCACATTTCTTTTAAATTTACCTTTTATCATGTAGGCATTCAGGTCCCTTTTTTGGCCTCGCAACTCAAATTAGTTTTCTCTCAATAAATCTCACAAGGTCAGCCCTATGTGCCAATGTATTCATAGTAAAAGTTGTAGTTTTGTCGAATTCTACTTTTTTAAATTTATTTAAGAAACTTCCTTATCCTTCATTTAGTCAGTAGGGCCTACATCTTATACCTAAAACACTTATTCTGCTTCATTTGTTTTTAAAATGATATTGATGATAGTTGATTTTTACTACTCTGTTTATTACTGTTATTTATTGTTATCATTTAGTAATTATTTATCTGTATATATAATTATTTAGGTATTATTATTTAATTTATTTTCTTATGTAATTAGGCTTACATATCAGTTACTGGTGTACCTTTCAGTGCTGGCTTGTTATAGGTCTTATGACTGTTGACCAGCAATATAATAAAGGAAATTAAAATTGAAAATAAATTGAATTATTACTTTTATAGGTTGTTTAGCAGCTAGAATCTGATTAAATATAGTTAGTAATCCATTAACACCGGATAGTCTCAGGAAACTACAAACGTCAAAATATTAATTAATTCAACACTTTTTGGAAATATATCAATGTGAGTTTTTGAATGGAAAAGCTCCATGACCTATTTTTTTTTCTATCGACCAGCTCACATTGAAAATATCGGGTAAAGGTAGATGGCATTATGGCACTGGAATGGGAATTGGGAAGAGAATTTTAAGCTCGGACTAAATCAGAAGGTGTTCAATAATTTACCCGAGCGTGAAATGAATCTGTCGCTTCCAACTTCTTTTGTTCGTCACAGTAAAGGTTTTTGGTTCCCTTGGAGCGTTCAAATTACTTTATATCGAAAATACCCTCGAAATAACCTTTTGGTTTTTTTTTAGTTTGTGTTCACGGATTTTGTTTTGTTTCGTTCTTTTGAAGAGCTAATTTTATGTTACAGCCGAAGATAATTATTTTGTTTGTAGTAACAATAGAGCGCTAAATGTTAAATATCA
Organism: Timema bartmani; assembly: GCA_902151455.1. Classification (NCBI taxonomy): domain Eukaryota; kingdom Metazoa; phylum Arthropoda; class Insecta; order Phasmatodea; family Timematidae; genus Timema; species Timema bartmani. Next base: position 8,293 of record CABFWB010004593.1, read on the forward strand.
CTTGGAGTGATTGTTGGTTTAAGTATAAAAATATTGTTTGTATATATTGTGCCGTAACTATTCCAAATTAATATAAATTTTACAATAATTATTATTTATCCGAGTGTGTAGAGTTAAAGCGTCGCGACGCGCTGGTTACGCCTAAATATCCCGCGTTATTTAAGAAGTGGTTTATTATTTTCAAATACTATTCATGCCAAAATGGAGGTCAAGGGTATCAGCATGTTCCTATCAAATTAAAGGCTTATAATAAAAAAAAAACCCCGCGTTGGTGGTCACATAGTCTAAGGCGTCACTCTCGCAATAAGCTAGTCTGCTGAAGACAGGGAGATAGGAGTTCGATCCTGATTGGGTGTACTGAGTGTGATTTTTCTAAATTCGTTTTACACTCTCCCTTCACGAAAATGTTGTTACACATCCACTAAATTCCACCTTAATAATTTCTTGAACAGAATAAAAATTAATTAGTATGCGTATTACCCGGAAGAGTAGTATAATCTTGTGACAAAATTTATTCGTAAAAATTTCTCTAAAGTTTACCTTACTCATCTCTACATTGATAGTGTAAATATATTTGAATGGGACGGACGTGGAGTAGAAGAAAATAAAACTCTTGGTTATAAATGTGTTTGATGAAAATAAAATGTTTCGTGGTATAAATAATGGCAGGCATTCAACCAAATAACTTCAATTTTAATTTGTTATTTCATTTAAACTCTTATTATATATATATTTTTTAATTTTAAGTATTTTTTACTTTAACTTTCTGAACCGACTGATTATATCGGCACACGAGAATTTCTATGGTTGAGAAAGAAAGGTCCTACCAATTTTGCTGGGAAATATATTTTCACATATATTTAATGGTTCTTTTACAGTACATGCCACCATCGACATGGGACCGACGTCTTTAGGCCTAATTCCTCTCTAAAGGAAGTTGTGCTACGGAATTTTATCGCTAAAGAGAAATCCGTCAACCCTAGCCGGGTTTGAACCCGTGAGAACTAGGCTACGAGGCAAGAACTTTACTCCAAGACTACTGGGGTCGACTATTTTACATTCATTCAGATTTAAATCTGGAAATATGTTTCTAAATACCTACTACCCCAATACGTTATAAAAAATAAATTCAAAACCAATATTTGCCTTTATCTAAAACACAATTTAACTCTAGTCAATGATTTAAATATTTTCCCCATTTTGATATTAAAATATGTTGTCATCAGAAAAGATTTTTGAATGGTAAGAAGACTAACAATTTATTTGTATGACAAATGGGATGTATATTTTCTACTTTCGTGTAAAGAAGACAGTATAAAATCGACATTTCATATAAATAACTGTGAATGTGGTGAATAAAGTTCGCTGGAAGCCAGATTGAAATCTGCTTTCTCCTTTTGTCCAACTTTGGAATAAGAAGCGGAAGGTTCTACTGGCTTTCATCATTTAACTATAGAGAAGAAGTTAAACCTTTTGTGTGGACTTTTCTATAGCAGCCTACCAATTTAGTTCCTACGTATTTTGAGTTTCTACCCCTCATTGAATGAGGTCCTAGTTTGGACCCAGGGGATGCTAATAATGTTTAATTTATTTCTCAGCAATTGAAACCATGTGCACAGTGATTATTTATAAGTACTTAAAGTACTTTAGGCGCACGCACTGTACTTGAAGAAACGGTACTTAAACTATTACTTTTTGATAAAAATTAGACCCACTAGATATGAAATTCAAAATTTATTACATAAATACTAGCCTTTATTTTAGCACCGCGTTTTACTACCAGTTCGGGTTATACGCTTGTAGGCCTATTGATAGATGGAAATGACACGCATCGGTGCTATAGCGTGACACAGGTCGTAATGTTCACTAAATACTGAACCAGTGGTGACGTGAGGTTTAATGATTCGAGTCCCTGTCTGATAAGAGTACAGTGGTGTGAATTATTGTGGTTTTTACATTCCCTATTGACACTAAATTGAGTTAAACTTCTATAAAAAATACCTTAGATATTCATATACTTTGTATTAAGGCATTAAACGCAAATGATCGTTATTTATAATAGTCATGGTTCACCAAAGAGTAAAACGGCTCACCACGCTATTTCCGCCGATGTTGTTAATTTTAATTGCTATGTCTCTACTAGTTAAGCGCTAGTTTCTAGTATTTATATTTTTGACTGTGTAATTGCTGCACTAATTTTGGTTTTATAAAATTATATATTTAATTTTATAAGTTTTTTATATTTGCAATGATGAGTTTTTGTATCATTGTGCTGGTAGATTAGCGGAAATATGCCTATAAAATATATCAAAATTGTGGCTAACCGTTTATGTAAAGTACTTTCTAAGAAATGTACCTAAAAAAATAGAGCTAAAGCATTTTGTGCCTAGATAAGAACTTTAATCAAAATATTTAGAGCCTATTTCAAGAAAACTTTTTTTGCTTTTCACCTACAAGAAAACTACATTTATTTTGAGGGTAAATTGATAATTTTATTTATTATTTTTATTTATTCTTATCACCACATCTTATTACTTGTTCAAGTTATACGCTTATAGGCCCATTGATAGATGGATTACGCTTATGATTTAGGTATGAGAAAGGTTGAATTTAGAGAAAGTGTACCCTAATTAGGATGGAGAGAGAATGGAAAAGCATTTATAAACAACAATTCTCGGTAAACCCAACCAGTATTTGAACCCCAATCTCCCTGTCATTCACAGCCTAGTTTATTACGAGATTAACACCTTGATCATTCAGCCACCGAGGCCGGTCGTATTTCTATAGTTTTTTAAAACAAAAACAAAATATTTTGACCAACATAAATAAAATAGTTCCTTATTAGATACGTTTAGCTTAAATGTTATACCTTTAGTAATCTAAAAAGTGTTGTATACTTATCGTAGGCATCGCTAAACCTAAACAGGCCTGTTTAGCTTCATTAAAAAAATGTATGTTCAAATGCCAGTATAATTATGAAAGCTATTCAAAAACTATTGGTATTATTATGGGTTGATAATTAAACCTAACGTATTTACTGAACAATATTTTTTTAATCATAAAATAGTAAAAATGCTGAAGTAAAAGTAAATAAATAATCCATATTATTTATGTGAATGTACTGTACCTTTTCTATTGGTATCACATCATTAAAACAAAATGGGAAAAAATCAAGATAGAATCGTTTGAGGTATAAAATACAATGGTAGCGGAAATGAGATGGCTCTGACAGGTTTCTGATCAAAAATAAGGTGAATATTAGGGGTAGTCTTGCTGTTACCATGGCAACGGCGCCCTTGTTTACCATGCCAACGAACCCTTACCCTCTATCCCGGAGTCAAGAGGTCACTGGGGTATTAAACCCACTGAATGTTTTTAGGTACTGGGTGCTCCAAATTCTATGCACTGGTTGGTCAAAATGTAGGCTGACCCAAAAAACCCATTCCAATCAATTCTCCCCTACATTCAATCCATTTTTATCATATGTGGTCAACATTATTTAATTTATTATTATTATTATTATTATTATTATTATTATTATTATTATTAAACTTCTTGGATCCGCGGACTACACTTAGATAAACACTGCCTTAGATTATGTTACCACTGGTATAAGTATTACTCATAAACATTGATGGAAAAAAAAACTACTATCGGTTGGCTAACCTAAGGACTTATATTTTCCAACTTTGCCGTTATTTCAAGTAAGCAAAAATTAAAATTTTGTTTAAAACAAAATAGAAAAGTTGAAAGATTCTCAATTTTGTGAGGTCTTTAAATACCGCTTAAAAGTTTTGCTCAAAGTGAATACGTTACTTATACAAATAAAAAGTTTTAAACTCTAAAAGTTTAGTTGCTTTTGGATCAAATTCAAACTTATGATTAATGCATCGCTGAATATTTCAACTGTACATTTTTATCTATAAGGTAACATATTTTCCTTTAAAAATGATTCGAAACAATAAATCTCCGTTTATTTTTTAGAGCGAGTGGGTGTCTAATTTCCATATATCATTTTAAATACATGGATAGCCAACCCACTCATTGTTTTCTAGAACTACTTTCTAAATTATTCATTATAAAACAACGGAATTAATAAATGGATAGAAACATTTTAAAATAGTAAAACTGATAGCATAAAAAAATACCAAAAATTAATAGTTTATAATTAAAAATGGGACGCTCTAAACCTCGATCCTTTGGAATCCCTCGAATTCTATGATATTCTAAATATGTGAGTAAAAATATCAAAAAAGTATCTCAAATAAAATTTGTGAAGCCCTTGACTTGATATAATAACTTAAACAATCGGTAAAAGGAATTATTTAGAATTGTGTAGTTGGGAGGGTAACAAAATCACAAAATTGACAAAGCTGTATTAGTATGGTAATTAAATGAGTAAAAATGTTATATTTGTTGATTATGACGTAATAGATATATGAACATGCCCTTCGAACATACTGAGAAAGACCAAGCCCTACCGATTTTATAATATTATATATACATAACATAAAATGTAATTATGTACATTTGATTATTTTATATATTATTAATAGATTTTTATAAGTGATAGTTATTTGTTTACTTTGGTAACATCTTTTGCAACATCACTCTGTATTAATTAGAAAATAATTGATCACAAACGTATTTATAGTTCGTCAATAACTTACTACAAAAGTTAATTAACCAAAAAGGGTTTTAAAGAATTTTGAAATATTGTAGATTAAGCCCTAATAACTTCATCATGAAAAACTATTACAGTTATATGTAATATGTTATATGTAAGTTGTTTACAAACAACCTGAACAATGAAAGATTAAAATGAATTAGAATTAGATTTTTAAATAATCCCTCCTGCAAAATTCAGCTCAATATAAATTACGATGAAACGTTGAATTAGCGAGGATAATTAAATATCTAGCGAAAATATTGAAGGAAAACAAAAAGATGCAAAGGCTTGTAGTTTCGGGAAACGACACAGGGTTGTTTTTTAGCACCACTTCTTGCTAATTGTTCAGTTTATACCCATATGATAACTATTCCAATGGGGTAGAGATGGTAAAATATGCGTTTTAGAAGTAATCTACACGAATTTGCGTGGATGGAGAGTGAGAAACAATTTAAGAAAAAAATACACCTTCAGTAGACCCAACTGGGTTTCGAACCCTGATCTCCTAGTCTTACACGAGAGTGATGCCTCTGTATCGGGGGAAACAGTGTTAATTTATCGACTGACAGCCTGACGAGTTAAGATTTTAACGAGGCGACGCCCTAACCTTAGTTTGTGTACACGTGGGAAATATTTCAAACGATACGGCCTTATTTTTTTGTAACTTACTTTTACTAATATTGTGCTTGCTGTTCTGTTTGAAGACAGGATTACAATCAAGGAGACCAAAGTTTGTTCTTCAAATGGACGAATTAGGAATACCTCATTGTCTAGTAACATTTAATTCATATTAATATTACCTAAGAGGCACTCCTTCTTTGTGTTGAAAGCTAAGTCAGCCAGTCAAACGCAAATGGCAAAGTTGTTATTACAATCAGCTTAATTTGTATATAGTTACACATCAGTGTTATGGAACTAATCAAAGCCGTTGAAATAAAAATACACTTTTGAACTATAATAAGTATTGAAACTAGAACAATAGTAGTTGAGGGGGCGTCACGGCAGAACTAGAGTAAACTCTTGTCCCCAGTTCGATGTAGAGTTAGATCGTCAATGTAAACTTTCTGACTTGGGCTAGTGATTATTTTTAATTTAATCAATTATAACTAGCTAACATCCTGCCTTTTTTTAGCACCACGTCATACTACCTGTTTGGATTACACGCCTATGTACTAACTACACCAATGGCTTTGGGATTGGGAAGCTTTATTTGAGATGAAGTGTACCCGCATTTGCGTGGAAGAAGAGTGGAATACCATTTAGGAAAACCACCCTCAGTACACCCGACTGGAATCGAACCCCGATGTCCCTGTCTTCGACAGTCTAGTACAACACGATAGTAGCGCGTTAGACCACGTGGTCATCGAAGCGGGTTTCTGTAGTAAATATTTAGTTTACTCAAATTTTTTTCGAGCTTTAACTAGCAGCACGTCTTACTACTTGTTTCATGTTATACGCACTTATACTAATTACGCTAATGAGCTAGAGACAAGGAATGTTGAATTTAGAAGAAGTGTAACTCGCTTTTACTTGAAGGGAGAGTAGTGAACTATTTTGGAAAAAAGGAAACTCAGTAAACCCGACCAGGATTCGTAACCCCAATTTCCTGGTCCTCGACAGTCTAATCTATCACGAGGGTGACGCCTTAGACCATGCGTCCGAAGAAGGTTTGTCAGGGTTTGTTGCAAATCCCAGAACGCTGGTGGGGTCGCGATGCACGATTCATCAGCCAATAGTTGTCCTTGCTGGCAGCGACATTAAGAGAACATGAGGGAGGGGCTTGTAAAATCAGTCAACCGGTGGGAAAACCACCAAAGTATTAATTCGCGCCAACGTCCTTTGACGACCGGTTCTAAACGCTTTGTAGTTCCCCCCACGCTCACACGGCGTCTACAGATAGCGTCCAGCCTACGTCATCAGCACGCCGTGGCGTCAAGGATACCGCTTACCTCTTCTGAGTATGGACTGAATATATGTATACATCTTTGCGTCACGTTTTAACACCCGTCCGGTTTATCCTCATTTAACTACAATGTTAAGAAAGGAATGAGGAAAGTAGAGTCTAAATGAGATATGCCAACAGTTTTGTGTAGAGGAAGAGAATGAGTGAGAAACAATTTAGGGAAAAATAAGAGAAATCATTTAGGGAAAAAAAAAACACCGTCAGTACAACCGGTTGGGCTTTGAATTCCGACCTTATCGTCATTGGCCAACCCGACCAGACGAAACAAACTTTATACCTTAGCTCATGTGTCTGCTAGTACAGGTTTCTTGAAAGTTACTTGAATAACTTTTGTGAATTCATACGCCAAAGGACGTGTTTTACAGCTGTTACTTTTTAAAGTTGACGTTGATTTCAACAGTTGCATATATATATATATATACATAAGGCTTAAATATATATATATATATATATATATAAGGCTTAAATTGGGGTGTATATATATATACCCCAATTTAAGCCTTAAACAGTATTAACGCAGTCAGTAGTGTGACTGTGTATTGAGGTAAGATTCCAGAGTTCAATTCTAAGCACAGCCTTTTTTTTATTATTAATAAAATTAAGGCTTTCCCTTTCGCGGTTCATGAAATAGTGGCCGCTGGACCGGTTTTTGTGTCTTTTATAGCATTATATTATTTTCTAAGTCATATTGTTTGATATAATTAGTCGGTACATAAAGTAGACACATTAAATTCTTTCCTTAAAAAAAAGTCAATGTAACCATATTGGCTAAAGAACAAACTAACATTATGTATTTTTACACTTCATCATTAGAAGAGCCTTTTTTTTAGCACCGCATCTTACTAACTTTTCAGGTTATACGCATACATATTGACCAAGCTAATGAGTTGAGGATGAGGAAGGTTGCATTTATATAAAGTGTACCCGCATTTATATGTAGGGGAAGATTACAAAACCATTCTGGAAAACCCACCCTGGGTATATCCGACCGGGATTTGAACCCCGGTATCCTGTCATCGGCAGTCTAGTCTAACACGAGAATGAAGTATTAGACCATGCAGCCATCTAAGCGGGTTAGAAAAGTTACTTGACCTAATTTCACGTATTTATAAGTCAGAAAGGGTGACCTGGCGGTCTAAGGGTAAGGTGTCAGACTTCTGTGCTGGGAGTCCGGGGTTCAATCCTCGGTCCCGGCACAGATTTATCTGATTGCCAAACCCTTCCTTCACCTCTGACAAGATGTGTATTAATCACAACTTGTGAATGTGAGGAATGCCAGGCCTCCACCGTGGTTCGGATTCCACGTTAAACTGTAGGTCCTCCATTTCATCTCACAATCACCCTACCATTACACATTAGCGTAAGTGCGTATAACCCGAACGGGTAGTAAGATGCGGTGCTAATAATAATAATAATAATAATAATAATAATAATAATAATAATAATAATAGTTCAACATCTGAGCTCAGTTGGTAGCATGTCTAACTACACAGCTAAGATCTATTTATTTGAGGTATTTAGCATGCACTTTCTGAACCGACTGATTATATCAACATGTGATAATTTCTATGAGCGAGAGCGAAAGGGTTTACTAATTTTGCCAGGAAAGGTATTTTCACATACCTTCCAGGGTTATTTTACAAGACTTGATATAGGATCGAGACGGCTGTACTTCTCCTCCAAAGGAAGATGTGATACGGATTTTTATAGCTTAAGAAATATCCGTCGACTCCGTCTGCGTTTGAACCCACGACACTGAGTCCTGAGGTGAGCACTTTACCTCAAGACCACCAATACCAACTACGCAGTTAAGAGTTCCTGGTTTGATTCCCGAAATGGCCGATAAATTGAACATGGGCGAAATGTGGATTTCCCCCATTTAATAGTGATAAATTAATATTCGGGGAGCTAGATGTTGTGTCTGTACTAGATTTAAGCTTGTTTATAAGTCATGTTCTTGTATAATCATCTGGTTTAAAAAGTGCATGCTAAATACCTAAAATAAAAATGAAACATAGTGAATTATCTCAACACACTATAAGATTTTACGACTCAAGATTTATTTCCACATTTTCTCTCCAGTTTTTTGATCCTGTGAGGGCAGGAACAAAGGCTCACACTTCTCTTTCTTTGTTGGCCTTTTGTTGTTCAAACTTCAAAGTTGGGCTTTCTCGTAAGACACCCAGCACTCTCCTGTGAAAGCCTGGTGAGGGGATATTATTAGCACTCACAAATATATATTTACTGTTGATTTTACTTTCGCCTTCCCATGGTTCGTACCCATTCAAGCATCAACACAGGGGAGATGGATTTTCAAATTTTGATTAACTACAAACTTCAAACCAACAAACAAACGATCAAAGGCGTTGTTGTTATTGGTCACTATTGTTAGGGAGAAAGAGGCTAATCGTACCTGTGATCACACGGACTAAGGCATGATGAGTCTTTCCTTATATCAGGCGTGTGAAAACTCGTTTGATCGTAAGAGTTAAAAACTGAAAATACATTGCATTTTAAAAATTGCATTAATTTCAACAATTTTAATTAAAATGATTCCAACATAGTTCCTTAAGAAAAAAAGTTGAGATTATATAAATAATACCGCCTCGGTGGCTTAGTTAGCTGACGAATTGTTTTCGTGTTGAGCTATACTGTCGAGGACGGGGAGATTGAGGTTCGAATCTCAGTCGAGTGAACTGGGGGGAATTTCTCCTAAATGGTTTTCCACTATCCCTCCACATAAATGCGGGTTCACTTCTTCTATATTCAACCTTTCCAATTCCTAACCCACTAGCGTAATTAGTACTTAAACGTATAGCCCGAATGGCTAGTTAAACGCAGAGATAAATATTATTATTATTATTATTATTATTATTAACATAAATAATAAAACTCGCCTTGTTTTTTTTACAGTAAAGATTGTAGTGTTGATAGAGTGTTCTTTAATAAATTTGCATTTTGTGACTGGCAGCTGACAACAAAAGTTACCAGAGATCTACTCTCATGACGTGTCCAATCGCCAAACCATATGATCCGCAAGACAATATGTTGATTTGTTTTCCCTTTAGGCGGTTAAAAAAACTCTTACAACAGATAATTGGTTTTTAATTGTGTTTATCTTTTAACAGTTTTTTACAGCTTCCGTTAGCTGCCAGCATCAATCCTATGGCGAAGAGACTCTATACATTATAAACAACGCTTTTTATTTTACTAACCAATATTTGACACCAAATCAAAATAAAACTTGGATGGACAATGGTCTTACAATATAATATTTTTTCATCTATTTTTCTTCCTAAGTGTTAGTTAAGTTTCTTCTCTTGAAACTTTTCCCATTTTTACACTGTGGGTTAAGTCCCTATTCGGCCGACCCCTTGGTCTAGTCCTGGCTACTAATATAGACGTTCCGGGTTCGATTCCTGGTGCTCCATGAGGGTAATATTGTTCCTATGGTTTCCATGGTTTGGTTAACTAGGCTTTTAAAAAAAAAATCACTATTGGTATCACGGAAAATATTCGCTTTTGTTCACGTGTTCAAAGTCATCAGTATATTCAAGTCAAGTTTGTTGTTGATAACGGGAGGTCATGACTCGAATCATGGCCGCAGATGCAAAGAGGTTATTTTTATATTGAATGTGTTCTAAACAAATGTGGGTATATTTTCTTTAATTTATACCTTCCTTTAGAATAAATATGAGACGATTCCAGACGTATTTATTTACAAACTAAAAATTGGTTACGCAATTTAGTTCAACTTTTGGATACTATTGTCATCCATAAACCACGTAACGCTGTTGAGAGGGTGGTAACTCTAATGTTTACATAGTGTTGCATGGGAGAGGATAAGTACATCATAGTGTTACGTAAAACAAATTTTATGATTATATTCTAATGTTGGAAATAAAATACTATTTTTTATGTTTTCACCGTTGGTAAACATACTGTCTTATGAATAGCTGCTTACTCTCAGATGTATTAAGTCCCTCTTTTAGTGTCTGAATAGCTTCGCTTTGAAATAATGGCATTCACTTTTGATGTGAAAAGTTACGTAACACATTTTAGAGGAGGGAAGGGAGTTGGGTTAAATGTTTATTCCTTGTTATATGGTGGAAGGGAGCTTAAAAAATGGCGAGAAAAAAGTGTTATGTAGTTCAAACATTACCCCTTAAATATTTAATTCAAAGTGCCAAGACGAGAAAGGTGAAAATAAAGGAAATGTGCCAACAATAATCAGATGAAAAGTGGGGATAGTTAGCTATCAGTCATATGAAACTATCTAATCGTAAGTGTGAGTAGGGATATTATTTTGAGGAAATGCACCACCTTTTTCAATGAACAGTATTCTTTTAAATATGGACCACAGATGGGCTGAAGGCAGCCTGTGAATCCGGTGAAAATATATCATACATCTCAGTAGCTGTCACGTAATGACATACATAATAGTTTTTCCTTGATAAAAGTTTTGAAAAACTACCTACAGTATTTTCTCATTGACTTTGACTTTTTAACAGAATTTAAGTTCACATTTTATCTGCACAATTTTGATTAATGTAACTTCAGAAAATGACCATTAATTTTTTTGGATTATAAGGGAAAGTGAGAAACACAATTTGTTGAAAAGATTGTTTTTATATTATGTCCATATGAATGTAATCACGTTCCACTCCGTTAAAGTAAATTGAACGCAAACATTTGGGTGAATGTATTTACGTGCATTTTTATGGGAAGGGGTTCCATGGCCTTTGCCAGATTATCAAAGGGGTCAGTGACCCACCAAAGGGTAAGGCCCACTGCCTTAGAGAGAGGAGAAAAACCACATTGGGAACCAGACAATATTTTGTGCAGCTGGTAGAAGATCAAAAACTACCGGGGTCAAACAAAAGTTTTGTTACCATGTTGGTGATAGCTTTTTTTGATAGTCCCAGTTACAAAATATTCCACAACCAAATGTTAAGTACTTTCTTATTTATTATAATATAGCTTAAGATATAAATGTTTGAAAATAAATTATCAGTATCTCCAATGATATAGAATATAAATCACTTCCTAGATACCCATTTTGAATCAAGTGTTAGAGCTACTTTTGAAATCAGTCATCAAATAAACTATCATTAAATGAATTTTACCACGAAAAACAAGTGTAAAGTACTAGTTACAATGTAAAACACTCCATAAATATCAATGTTAAACCATTTTGTCAATCTAATTTTTAATTTGAATTTTTGTAAGATACCCTTAATTTTAGAGCTATACCTAACTAAATTAAAAAAAAATCCTGGAAATATGACAAAATACCATCTAAGTATCACGCTTGAAAAATCCATACAACTGGTACAACTGTAGTTTCAGATACAAACAGACAGGCAGACAGACTGATTGATAGAATTGTAAAAACCCACTTTTTTAGTTTGTCCATCATACGATCCCGGGGTCAAAGATTTTCAGTATTAGAACATCTTCTCTTGAATGAGATGTAAAATTTTCCGTTTTATTTTTTTCAAGAAAACTTGGTATTGAAATTTAAAAATGCAATCGACAAACCCCAGGTTTTATAGTTTATGATTGAGCTTAATTTAATATAATAACAACAACTTTATATCAGCACTTGGTGGTTGAATGCAAAAGGTTCTCTAACGTCAGAGTTTTTTGGTCTACTGTGAATCATATATGTAAATACCCCAATATCAATATATATAAAACGATTCTTATTGAAAATTATTCCTGGAGATTTACGGAACCGATTTTTACTTTTAAAATAGTAATGAAAGCCTTTACTCCAAGGATGTGCTGAAAAATTAGAATTTCAAAAATATTCAAATACGAAGCCACCATTTTATAAATTACAATTTATTGAGTTCTACCAAACTTTGAAAAAAAAAAGTGTTTACTTCATGGACTACCATATTTAAATGAAAAAATTTTAATTTACGTTAGTCGGTGAATGTATGGAAGCTAATAGGCCAGGGTTCTAAATAAAAAGTGGTAGAGGTTTCTAAGGAAAAAAAAATTGAGCTGTAGATATGCTAAAAAATTACAAAACATCCGAATTCATGCTTGGATCTACTACAAACCATGTGACTTTGGGCAAGTGAGAAAACTTACTTAAGTGGTTTTTTACCCGGTTATGACTCGTTTTAATTAAAAACTTTTCGAATACATCCCTTATTCCTTGAATTTTTTTTTAGTGGAAACTTTGTATCTCTATCTATTATCATAATTAGGTAATCAATATTGCTGCCGGCCTTTTGGCTTAGTGTTCAGTATTCCATTCTACTAATTTAAAGGACCTGGATTCGATTCCCGGTGGTTACATAGGTACTTTTCCCGAAGAGGAATGGTTTCAATGGCTGTCATAGTTTGCATAACTAGGCTTAATATTTTGGCACCACATAATAAATATTATTACTACAACATCATCTCATCAGGACGAAGTAACCACACCTACAAGGTGCCCTAAAACCAGAATACAGTTACATCCACCACTGCCAGTAGAAGACCATTAATGTTGTTTAGCCGACAAATTCTGGTGAAAATACGTTTAAAAAAATCTTGTTATTGGTTTGCTGCAGTTCTCAACTCTTCCTGAGTAAAATTTGTTATATATTTATACCTTTTTTTTTACCAACATCGCTCGTTATCTGATTCATATACTCCAGTCTCAATCTCTCTCTTAGATTACTCCCTTCCACATCTTCTTCTATTATTATCTTCATCAATCGATCATGTCTCAGTATTTGTACTACCATGTTAACTCTTCTTTGCTGTACATCTTTCCAAAGTTTCCTTTCTTCATTTGACTTTCCTCACTTCTGTATTTGATTACATCTCCACTCCATGATATGTTCAACATTCTCTATCTTTGTTATGAGAAATATATTTACGAGAAAAGTAAGACGCTTCAAGCCAAAGGCCAACAGGTGCGTTATTCGATTGTATCTCTCAATTCCGACTGTCATTATTTGTTGTTTCCTTACCGAGAAGTTTGCCGCCACTTGTTGAGGCTGCACTATAAATACGGGCGGTACAATTTGAAGCTCTGAAGGGCAAGGACTTCCTTACAGGCAAGATCAATATCAGACGAAGGCTGTCAAAAGGGGAAACCCTTCCCGGCCGATGACAAGTCACATCAAACATAAGTTTCCCTCTCCCCCTAAAGCTGAGAGGGACCGGTCGCCCTAAAACTCCCCGTTTCATTGATTAATTTCATATGAGAACACCCCCCACTTGTGATAGAGTGGCAGGGAAGACCGTCTGAAAGTCTAGAGGAAACATGAACGGGATGACTCATGGGATTTTAGAGATATATTAAATTATCTACTCCTAGATACACTAAAATAGCGTGAGAGAAGTGATTTACGAACATTTATCAGCACATTTAATTGAATATAAAATTTTTTAAAAGTTCATTGTGATAATTTTAATCACATTTTTCACATACAGAAATTAATGTTTTGCACAAAATCCATTAATTGACATTTTATATGCAAATAATGGTCAATTAGCTCAATTTTAATGATCACACAGATAACATAAATTGGTGTCGATAATTTATATCTGACTCCGAACAACATATTATTATTTTGACACGGCTAATGAAATTAAATAATTAGGAAAATGTTTAACTAAAAATAACGATATTAGATTGGAAATTAGGTGAAGAATACAGTCGGGAAATGCATATTATTACTCGGTCATTAATTTGTTGACATCTCACCTGCTTTCAAGGAATGTAAAACTCAGAATATACAAAACTATAACTAACCGTTGTTTTCTTTGGGTGTGAAACTAGGTCTCTTTATCTTACATGACGAAAACAAATCTAGGATGTTCGAAAACAAGGTGCTTAAGAAGATATTTGGTCCAAAGAGGGATGAGGCTACTGGGGAGTGGAGGAGGCACATAATGCTGAGTTACATACCCTGTGCTCATCCCAATCCAATCTAATACAATACAGTACAATACAGTACAATATATTACTATACAATACAATACAATACAATACAATGTTAGGATAATCAAGTATCGTAGATTACGATGGGCAGGACATGCAGCGCGAATAGGAGAATATAGAACCATGTTGAGGGTATTGACTGGCATGCCTAGTGTAAAGATAATTGGGAAGACCTTGACGCATATGGGAGGATAACATTAAAATTGACCTGAAAGAGATATAGTGTAATAAGTTGGACTGGATAGAACCAGCTCAAGAGAGAGATAGGGTGTAATGAGGTGGACTGGATAGAACTATCTCAAGATAGAGATAGGGCGTAATGAGGTGGACTTTATAGAACTAGCTCAAGATAAAGATATGCTGTAATAAGGTGAACTAAATAGAACTAGCTCAAGATAGAGATAGGATGTAATGAGGTGGACTGAATAGAACTAGCTCAAGAGAGAGATAGGGCGTAATGAGGTGGACTGGATATAACTAGCTCAAGATAGAGATAGGGTGTAATGAGGTGGACTGGTTACAACTAGCTCAAGATAGAGATAGGGTGTAATGAGGTGGACTGAATAGAACTAGCTCAAGAGAGAGATAGGGTGTAATGAGGTGGACTGGATATAACTAGCTCAAGAGAGAGATAGGGTGTAATGAGGTGGACTGGTTACAACTAGCTCAAGAGAGAGATAGGGTGTAATGAGGTGGACTGGTTACAACTAGCCCAAGATAGAGATAGGTGGTGTACTTTTGTAACTGTAGCAATGGACTTTAGAGTTCCTAATGGGATAGAGTAAGAGGATGGGAAAAATCTCACCCAGTGAACCTAGCCGAAATTTAACTCAAACTCTTCAACACAGTTTAGTGTCTATCTCACGCCTTACACTGCGTTAACAATCGTGGGAGAAGTATATTATTACTATGCTTTCTTTCAAGTTTCCCAATCATAACATTTATCAACATACATTTAACTACAATTGCATTTCTTCCAATAAATGAATAATAGAACTTAATCAGAACTCATGTTCACAAATTTCTCATAACAGACTATTTTACTGAAAAAACAAACACTTTTACGTATAAATGTAACAATAATAACCTTAAGGGCGCATTGATACAAATTAATTTCACTTTCAATTATTAGATTTGATGACAAACCAATTAGATATGTGTTTAGATAAAAGAAAATTACAATGAAAACGATTTATTTAATGTTAACATTAAATACGAGTAAATTTTACTTCCATTAGAAATTAATTTATCCACACGTTGGACACGTGGCCTAAGGCACTATAATTAATTGACTTCTCTTTGTCACCTTTGATGGAGAGTACGGGGTTCGAATCCTTACAAATAGAGGGCTGTTTCCCAAATGTGTTTTTTTCTTTATTTTTCTTGTAATTCACACTTACATGGGTGAATTTAATTTACAACTATGTTATTCAATCTTACCCCTTAGATTAGAATATTAATAACCCTTGGATTGGACCTAAGGGTTAAAATGTAACAAGAGAAGGGGAATATTTGGCTCATGGTGATGTTGGCTTTTTTCTCACATTTTAAATGTTAATGTGAAATTCCATCACCTCGAAAACATGTTCTGTTACTTTGACAAGTAAAGCCATTTAAAATTCACTTGCGAAAGAGACGAAACACTCGTGTTAAGTATCAGAATATGATACTGTTTTTAGTATATTTTCACTTGTCAGAAAATTCCAAGTATACCATGGATCAAATTTCAAGTTAATCCTGAATCAGTAAATCTGTACGTCAGCTACACCTCGTGAAAACTAAATAATGTGGACCCCATCAAGAGTCAAACCAACCATATCACAAAAAAAAAAAAAAAAAAAACAAG
>CABFWB010004593.1:35030-56891 GCA_902151455.1 Timema bartmani
GGGGGGGGGGCTATATTCACAGCTGAGAGGACACGTCAAATCTAGGACCTCATCACTACAAACATTGTCTGTTACATATCTACACAGTAGGAGACACAGCTCGTTCTTAAAAATAATAATTATATCATATTTATTATGTTTTGATTTTCCCCCCAGAAAAAAAAATTTACTAATTCAATATTAATATAATCACTGGAGGTTTTTAAAAATAAACAATTCGTGAAGGCTTTTATTCATGATCTTAACAAATGTTTTTTCTTCTGTTCATCCACTTTGATTCTTTTTATTTTTAGAGAGAGAGAAAAGGAATAAAAGTTTTCAAGCGTAGCTGAAACTCATCAAGATTACAAAAAGTTGGCACCATTTGAAAAGTTCACGCGGAGAGAGAGAGAAGAAGAACTCTCCCCACCGAAGGACAAAAGAAACGGAATCGAAGGAGTGGATGCGCGCGCACGTCACTCGCGTGTGACGTCAGTGTTGTCATGGTAGCCGTTCCAGGGTGCCCCCGCTTGCCAGAGTGATATTGATTTCCCACCCTTAGCGTTACAGGAACTGGGAGATGTGTTTCTGTCTTTCTCGTTCATAATCGCTTCCTTCTCTGATATATATATTTTTTAATGCGACTTGAGTGAGAAGAAGAGTGAAGTGTAAATGTGGAGAGATATTATATATTAAAAAATCACGTTACTATAATATTTAATCTCAAATGAAACAGTTGTGAGTCATTCATAAATAAAAAGTTTCAAACAGTTCGTTGGCTCTAATAATACTTAGCACCACGTCTTACTACCCGTTCGGGTTATACGCTTAAGTAATTATTACACTAATGGGCTAGGAATTGGGAAGGTTGAATATAGAGGAGGTGAACCCGCATTTGGGTGGAGGGAGAGTGGAAAACCATTGAGGAAAAATCACCCCCAGTTAATCCGAGTGAGATTCGAACCTCGATCTCCCTATTCACAGCAGTCTAGCTCAACACGAAACTAACGCGTTAGCTATCTACGTCACCGAGGCGGGTTATTGGCTCTAAAATATTTGACTAGATCATGGATATAAGCAACCAATAGAAGCGTAGGCAGGATTAATAGATTACACCTTGGAGCTTGGTTTGAATCCCGGATATAAATATCAATAGCATAGCAAATTATTTGTCTCAAAACCAGCTTCAGTGGCCGCATGGTCTAAGGCGTCACTTTTGCAGTAGACTAGACTGGCAATGACGGTATCGGCATCGAGGTTATCGAACATTATCGAATATCGAGGTTTTAATCTCAGTCTGGTGCACTGAGGGTGGTTTTTCCTAACTGATTTTCTACTCTCCCCTCACGCAAATGCTGGTACACTTCATCTCGATAAAACCTTAATCATCTCTAAACCATTGTTGTAACTAGTACATGGGCGTACAACCCAAACTGGTAGTAAGAAAAAGTGCTAACAAATAAAATAATGAACTCTCTCAAATTTCTCAGATTTATTATTTTTAAATAATTACACATTCTCTCTCCACGTATACTATTCAGGGCTATCCGCACTTGACTACACTAATATGTTAGCAATAAGGAAGATAGGGCACACACATTCACTTAAAGGAAAAGTGGGAAACACTTTATTATGAAACACTAACACCTAACTGTGAGTCTAGCTCCGACCTCTAGCTATATATCTATAAATATACAAAGTGGAATCACATGATAAAGCTAGGTTTAGAACAAGCAAAAAAATTGCTATGCTGTCAACATCGGAAAAGTTTTAATATATGTTTATTATTTTATAAGCATTGATACTATCGGTAAAAAGTGGCACTTTTGCTACAACTTATTTGAGGTTTGAATTTATGAAATAAATCATAACAATTTTAATATAGTCCTATCTAAGGATTATATGGACCTCACTGGTCCCCTAATGTATGTCTAATTTTCCCCTTTAATAAAGTACCCTTAATAAATGGTTGGATAGAGGATTCTAAAAATCCCTATGGTTATGAAAACCGTAGAGACCAGAATATGATATCTAGATGTGGCTATAACCGTAATTAACAATTAAAATAGATTTGTTATTTAATCCATCATAGAGACCAAGTTTTAAACGAATCATCGAAATGGTTTTGGCCCTAGGCCAAGATACAGCCTGTTTTGTTTTCTCAATTTATTTGAGGTATTTAACGTGCATTTTTTGAACCTACTGATTATATCAGCACACGACTTATAAACTAACTTTAAATCTAGAACAGACACAACATCCAGCCTCCCGGCTGTTAATTCATCACTGTGAATGGGGAAAGCCACATTTCAACAATTATGAATTTTTCGGCCATGCCAGGAATTGAACCCAGGACCCATAATTCACTAAATAGACACGCTACCGACTGAGCTAAGGTTTAGGATTACGTGCATATAGAAGGACCAATAAAAAGGCATATAGACAGATGGCATTGCGAAATCAACTTTTTCAGTCTCGGCGCTTCACGAAACGTCGACCTACAACATCTTGAATTCGATATTTTTGATGATCATAACACTATCTCTCTCCTAAGGGTGGCAAAAAAATAAATTAAAATCGTTTGGATATAGCTCAGGGAATAAATATGAACATAAATTGCTTCATGTTTCAAATATATTGATATATTCATATTTTAGTTCCAAATTAATATTGGTGAGGTTCCTCAAACCACACTCTTATTACGTTAAGCTCCGTGCTGGTGGTTGCGTGGACTAAAAGGTTAGGCTCGTCCAGTCTGATTTGACGGTGATAAGGAGGTGGGACTTAGGATTCTGGATGGGTTTACTGAGGGTGGTTTTTACCATTATCGTTTCCCCACTCTCACTCCACAACAATGCTGGTACTTTTCTCTAAATTATATCTTCCTCATCAGCTTCGTCGGCTGCATGTTCTAAGGCGTCACTTTCCCAATAGAGTGAACTGCCGATGAAGAGAAGATCGGTGTTTGAATAACAGTTGGGTGTACTAAACTTTTTTCCACTCTCCCTCCACGCACAAGCCGGCGCTCTTTCTCAAAATGTAACCTTCCTCAACCCCAACACACTAGCATGATTAGTATATTAGAAATAACTCGTATTAAACTAGACTGCCGATGACGGGGAGATCGAGGTTCGAATCTCGGTCGGGTGTACTGAGGTTGTTTCCAAAATGGTTTTCCACTCTCCTTCCACGCAAACGAAGGTACACTTTCTTTAAATGTAACCTTCCTGATCCCTAAAACCATTAGCGTGATTATTACATAAGCGTATAACCAGAATGGTTAGTAATATGCGGTGATAACATATTATATAACCTGAGAATGTTTAAGACGTGAAGGAAAGGGGTTAGAGGGGCGAAATAACTTATTAAAAAGTAACAATAATTAATGCTACTCTACTGGAAAACAAATATATATATAAAGGAAACTTAAACAGAAGGTCCACTGTGCTCTTGAATAAAGTGTTCGTTTGCGAGAGTAATCTATGGCATTACCTCCGCACTGTAACATCCAACCCGCTATTTCGTGGCTGGTTAATTCCTAGTGGCTGTCTACATTCATACAGCGATTGTAGTAACGTCAAGACGACCTTCTGAGAAGCAAACAAGCCATCATAAAGACTTCTCAATGGAACCACCCACGCTAGACAGAGAGAGGCGAGCAGTGTTTTCAACAAGCGATATCAATAGTTCTCTAAAAACATGTAGCTATAGTTTCTTTAGTTCAATTTACTTATAAAGAATCTAAAAAATATATATAAATATATTTCTTGCGGTAAACATTGATGTTTTTTTTTTTACATTAATTAATATTATAACTATTCTATAGGTATTACCCGCCTCGGTGGCGTAGTTGGCTAACGCGCTAGTCGTGTTGAGCCCGACTGCTGAGGACGGGGAGATCGAGGTTCGAATCTCGGTCGGGTGAACTGGGGGTGGTTTTTCCTAAATGGTTTTCCACTCTCCCTCCACGCAAATGCGGGTTCACTTCCTCTATATTCAACCTTCCTAATTCCTAACCCATTAGCGTAATTAGTGCTTAGGCGTATAACCCGAACGGGTAGTAAGACGCGGTGCTAAATTAATTATTATTATTCTATAGGTATTGATAATATTGATCAAAATTGACAGCTGCAGGTCACATGACTTGACGTATGAATACTTGAAAGTAGATCTAGTAGCTTTTCTAGGTGTCAGATTAGACTCGTCCTATGAAAATTTGGCAAGCTGCTAGCTTGGTAAAAAATAAAATAACAATTATTAGATTGTCACGAAACAAGATCACGTAGGTATCCTACACTATACAAACTAGCAAGATCTGTTTGTAATTTTTTAAAATCATGAAGTTTAAACTCAAGAGTTATTAAAGACTTCATTCCGATTAATAAGAATGAGAAATAATATTTATAATTAAGTGCACCCGCGTTATCGTAGGGTGTTCCAATGAAACCTCTAGGAATACAGGCCACGATTCGAATCTTCTCCACCAGTAATTTGGCCTGCTCCTAGACCTACGCCCTAGATCCTTAGACCAACGGTGTGAGTGATTTTGTGTTTTAGTTGCTTACTAAACGCCCTAAATTGACTTAAAATCACCAGATATTCACACTCATGTAAAAGAAATAGAGTGATAACTTAAACAAGCGCATCAGTTGTAACGGACGCTATATTATATAAGGCTCAGCTTAGACTTAACATTGACGACAAGGTCGGAGCTTGAATCCTGGCTGGGTTCCTAGAGGGTGTTTTTTCCTAAACAGTTTCCCTCTTTCCTTTATAACAAATGTGGCTACATTTCTTTTAAACTATAACTTCCTCATACCCTACTCCATTATCTAAAATTAAATACTTATAGCCTGGACGAATAGTATGACGCAATGGGATGTTTTTCATGGATTTTGTTTGTTCTAACTCGAGTTTATTTTAGCTTCAAGATTAATATTCAAGCGTGAAAGTTGTTGAATGTATGTATTGATTCTTCAGTGGGCCATCCTAGTGCTAACCAAAATAAATACAACACATGTTTTTTGTGTTTGGATACAATATTGATATATTTAACGGAGAAAGAGTTATATTTTGCAGATAAAACATTATTTTCAAATTTTATAGAATTTTGAATTGAATATCTTCCATTGATTTAAGGTTAAAGTGTGAAAAGAGCTATTTTAAAGTAATTTAAAAAAATCGCTTTTATTACTAGTGCGATCGTTACATGTTTCTAACTATGACCTAAATCCTCTTAAAATTATGTTGGGTTGAATTCATCCTTCCATTCCTTTAAATTCCATTTCATTTATTCTTCCCACCATGCGTAGTAAATCTGAGTTGTTACATTATTGACTAAATGGGGTGGGTATGAAGAAGGAAAAATAGTAATAAAGTTGGCCTGAATCCAATTGAATGTAGAGTATTAGAAAATAATAATTTAAAAATCACCTCAGTACAAGTGGTGTAGTTTTAATCTTGTAGCATATCACAAACAAGCACCAACTTCGTTGGTTGAATTGTCTAATCCTACAATCTCTCAATAGACTATACTTCAGATGACGTGGAGATCGGGGTTCGAATCCCAGTCGGTTGTAATTAGGATGTTTTTCCCTATAAGATTTTTCCAATCACCCTCCACTAAAATACTGGAACACTTCCTTTAAATTCAACTAACTCAACCCTAGCTCCTTAGCGTAATTAGTAAATAATCGTTTAGCCCAAACGGGTAATAAGACGTGGATTTTAAAAATAAATAAAATAAATTACAAGAAATACAGTCGAAAACGACGCTTTGATCCTTGTGATCACCAATACCAGGTTTGAACCTATTGGTCACCTCGGTGGCGTAGTTAGCTAACGCGCTAGTTTCGTGTTGAGCTAGACTGCCAAGGATCGAATATCGCTCGGGTGAACTGGGGTTGTTTTTCCTAAATGGTTTTTCAATCTCCCTCCACGCAAATGGGAGTTCACTTCCTGTATAAATTCAACCTTCCAAATTCCTAACACATTAATCTAATTAGTACTTAATCGTATAACCATAACGGATAGTAAGAAACGGTGCTAAATTAATTAATTAATATTAGAGTGAACGAATACAAATTTTAACTCTAAGTACCGTTTATAAACAGACAATGTGGTTTTACTTCATGGACGCACCTCTGGTTTCAAATTTATTTTGTTATTGTTATTGGTAATGTTTAGCGTAATACATGGCGGATGATTTATTCTTGTTCTTGGATGCCGTGGAAACTAGTTCCTTGATCTATTATGCCTTCCAGAAAACGGTGCCAAATTAATCCGACTTGTACCTGAAATCAATGGCTTGCTCGTCGATTTTGGTCCCGGAGTTAAAACATAAAAAGTGGTATTTCTAACTTTTAGCACACACATCCTATATACAGGCATTCGGAAACTCATGGCCCAAACTGCATATATAGTTTGTTTGAACAAAAAGTAAAACAAAATCCCTATACACTTACATCCGGAAAACTATGCTAATACCATTAAATTGTGTTCAAAGTTCCGGCGTACAGCGCTGGGAGAGCAATACTGTTCAAGCATGCGTGTACAACAAGTTGCATATGAGTTAGGCACGCAGCACTACACACTTCGACATCTTGGAGCACGGCAGCAGAACAAACCACAATTAATAGTAAACAGCACACCAGTCCATATAGACACGGGAATACGTTCTGAGGATCATCATTAACGGTCCTACATCTCAGCAAGTGCTTGCCATTATTACATGTGCAATGCCACGCACTTAAGGGCCGATATGCTCAGAATGCTAAGCTAAGCTATGCTGTGCTGTGCTGTCCTCTGCCAAGACTTTGTCAATTTGGTTTCACACTCATTGCTAAGCTAAGCAATGACCCCTCTTTTCACTCCAGAATTCAGTGTTGTTTCTTTCTGGTTTGTTCCAGTGGAGTTTAGCCATGGTGTTCTCCAAAATGTCTTGTTTGAGCTCAGATGATAGTAACCTATTGAGGAAAAGAAGATGCTGATGTTAGCAGCTGTTTTGGAAGATGAAGAAAATTTAAGACGTGGAGGTTTGACTTGTTCAATTAACGCTTCCATTTTAATATAAACACATTTACTAAATATAAACCTAAATAAAATATTTCTTAAATACACGGGAAACAAACTGAAAACAAAACTTCAACACTTGTTTAATTATTTTAACTAAACCAGCACTTCGTCTGTTCAACACGAAGGTCAAGTTACGTTATGCGCATGCGCAACGTAAGACGGCTTAAGATGGGAGATGGAAAAATTGCCCGGCCAGCAATCGGAAAAAAACATCGTGGCGTAGCAAGGTATATCTTAGCTTTCTGTGTGAACCAACACATTTAAATATATGGTCCGCTATTTTTCTAAAGAGTTAGCAGAGCAAACTTAGCTTAGCTTAGCTTAGTTTAACATTCTGTGTGTACTAGCCTTAACTCCTATGCAACTTGTTGTACACGCATGCTTGACAGCTTTGCTCTCCCGGCACTTTACGCCAAAACTTTGAACACAATTTAATGTCACTAACATAGGTTTCCAGATGCAAGTGTAGAGGGATTTTGTTTTACTTTTTGTTCAAACAAACTATATGTGCAGTTTGGGCTATGAGTTTCCAAACAACCCGTGTATATTTTACGTTCATGGGAGAATGTATATACGATATTATGACAGGATTCTAAATGTTATTAGAGAGGTCTTCAAAAAACGTTATTTACCTTTGGATTTTCACGAAAATCATAAAAATCTGAACTGTAGCTAAACATTTACTACAGTTCCATTTTTTAAGGTCGACCTTACCTGACAGCTAGAAAAGCTACTAAAGCTGTTTTCATATATTAACTTTATTCTCATCTTTAGATTTTGATATATACTATCAATACTAAAAATTACACTAATAATGTAGCAAATAAATACGGGCTGTAAAAATTAGTTTGTATTTTCTAAAAGGTCGCTACTATGAAAATCGGACTGTACAAATCCTGTGATTTGGCTAGATATAAAGTTGACTAAGGCAATTTTTCTTCTGGGAAAGAAGGCTATTTATTATTATTATTATTATTATTATTATTATTATTATTATTATTATTATTATTATTAGTTTTCAATAATAACTTGTTTTAGCTTTACAAAAATTACATTCAACACTGTGGTTATTTACGGTTTAGTTTAATGACTGAGATGAGAAAGTTATTCTCACCTGAAGAGACACCGCAATGTTGCAAAAACCACCCTAAAGTGAGCCCAAAATTTGTTCTAATTTTCACCCCTTGCACCGGTGGTTGAACAGTCTATGGCAGTGTTTCTAAACCATCTCTATATCATGGACCCCCCAAAGATAACTCACCTTGACCTCCTTCGCCATACGAGATAAAATTAAGAACCTAAGCTTACATTTCTTGTATTTGACGTAACTCATTTCATAATAATAAAAGAAATAAAAGTATATTGGGACAGTAATGGAAAAATACAGGATGGTCAAGCAAATTATAGTTAGCGAATATTTGTATATGATGTGAAAATACAAATTTGGATGCATTTTTAGTTCTTGAATTTAACTTACTATTTAAAAACCTTTAATATTTCATCTTATAAATATTTTAAATGTACTTTTATCACATATAGTTCCTTAAGTTAGTTCACTACTTTAAAACCTTCACAGACTTAATTTAATACTTATTTTTAGATGTATTTTTCTAACACACATAATTCTTTAATTTAACTTACTCCTTAAAACCTTGATAAAATTAATTTATTTTTTAATTTTAGATAGACTTCTAACACATATAGCTATAAAGATGAATATAAAATTAAGTTTTGAGTTTTAAATAATAACTAACGTTTAAGAACTATATGTGATAAAAATATATAAAAAATAAATGTAAATAAAAATTAACATAAGATTACTGTATACATTTGTTTCGCCGACCCCAGTTTGGAAACATCTGGTCCATGGGGTTTGTTACCTAGTATCTATTGACAGTGAGAGTATCTCAGTATGATCCACCGGAACTGGTTCTCCTAATCAAATTAATACGGCCTTTTTACCATCTTCTCTACAAACCAATGTGAACTAACTCCTTTATAATACCCCTTTTCTTTTCATACCTTAGATTAAACCTTCAATAGCAATTGTGTTGAATTTACTACTAAAATAAGGGATTTAAAACCTCTACCAACATTTATGTTAATGGAGAATAAACGTAAAGTTCATCTGGTATGATTTTCTGTTGACGGGAGACTAATAAATGTTGGTAATACTGGTCAGATGTAGATGAGGATGTTTGTTTCTTAAATGGTTTTCCCCTCTCCTTCCACGAGAATGAGAGTTAATTTCCTCTCAACTTTACCTTCCTCATCCTTTCCTTATCAAAGTAATTAATTGCGGATATCCTGGATTAGGTAGGTAAGAATATATTGTTAAGTTATACCACTTTCCCCCAAGAGACGAGGGTTAGTGAAACCTCTTGCTACACTCAGCAGCTTTG
The DNA here is from genome assembly GCA_902151455.1 of Timema bartmani. Classification (NCBI taxonomy): domain Eukaryota; kingdom Metazoa; phylum Arthropoda; class Insecta; order Phasmatodea; family Timematidae; genus Timema; species Timema bartmani. Next base: position 44,486 of record CABFWB010004593.1, read on the forward strand.
GACGCCCTCCAAGTCTTACAGTATTAATTGTCGCGTAGCCCGAGGTGAAGACAGTAATTGGAAACAGCCCCCTGATTGCTCTGGGTGCATGCACTAATTGGACCGTACCGACAATCAACATCAACTCTGGAAGGTGTCGTAGTAAGATCGGATGATCCACATCAGCGACTTGGGTAATAGCATCTCGATAATAGACCGATGATTACGTCCATGTCTACTTGTTAAAAAATATGTGACATCTCTATGATAGGCTGCTGATGGTTATGTTTAGGTCAACATATTAAACAAAAATCACATTTCATTAGTATGCGGATAATTACGATCATTTCAGCTTGTTAGACAAATGTATTTCACTAATAGGCCGATGATTACTATTATTTCAACTTGTTAGATAAATGTATTTCGCTAATAATCTGATGATTACTATTATTTCAACTTGTTAGATAAATGTATTTCGCTAATAATCTGATGATTACTATTATTTAAACTTGTTAGACAAATGTATTTCGTTTATACTCCGATAATAACGATCATTTCAACTTGTTAGACAAATGTATTTTGCTAATACGCTGTTGATTACGATCATTTCAACTTGTTAGACAAATGTATTTCGTTAATAGGCCGGTGATTACGATCATGTCTAATTTTTATATAAAATCACGTTTCTCTAAACGGCGAGGATCACGTTCTTGTCGATTTGTGAGCCAGATAGATGAGTGTGTTCGCACGGATAGTGGACCTGACTAAAACTTGCTAGGAATAGGCTCATTCAGTGAGTTTTTAAAAATGGTGGAATTATACCTAACCCTCAAAAAACTATACTCTTAAGCTCAAAAGTATTTTTTTTACGTCTTACTACCCAAGTAGTTTATGCCAATTTAATGACATTATTGTGGTAGGGATGATAGAGGAAGAATTTAGGAGAACTATACCGGTATTTCCTCTGAGGGCAGAGTGGAACATAATTTAGAAAAAAATGGGCCCTCAATAAAACTGCAAAAACACTGACCTTTTCTCAAGTTTCCCCTCAACCTCAACTTAAGGGGAGATTGACCACACGAAAACCAGAGAGTTACAATGGTATTTCCCAATGGTAGCCATGCAGTTCTTTCAGAGATGGCATGCAGTGTAGACGATCTTAATATTTTATCCACGTGCCTTAGTTGTAACTCATAAGTTTTAAACTACTTCTAGCTAGTTGAGAGTGGACCTTTCTTTCTAATGAACTCTTCCACTTATTTTCTAGTTATAATTTGTACTTAATGATTTTATTATGTCAATCCATAGGTTTTGGTGTTAAACTTCAGTTGTATTTACTTCTTGGTAAAAGTAAATAACATTTTTGGGGCTGGGACTTTATTAGATAATGAATATTTTTATTGCTTGCCTACCTTGTATCCAGTTTGTGTTTGGTACACATTTTATTAGTTTTATTTTTTTAGCTCTATTTGCATTTAAAGGAGTGCTTACCTCTGATCCAGAAGACTAGGGTTTGTTCCCCTGTTGGGGTGCCAGGGAAGGATTTTTTTTAACCTCCCCTCCAGGTGAGTTTTGTTCTATTTCCTAAAGATACAACCTCTTAGATTCGTAAGAAGAAAATGCAACTTTTGTTTTTTACACTCAGTGTTAATATTATTTTACCATTTTACTATCATTGTTTTAGAAGTATTTATACTTTAAATTAAACGTGACAGTTGCAGATTAATTGATGTATGAATATATGAAAATGGTTTTAGTGACTTAGTGTACCAGAATCCTATTATTTATGTCATTTTAAAGGTTTCATTACATGCTAATGTTTTACATAAAAACAGTAGAGCACATTTTACAATATAAATTATAATATTAATTAGCACCGACGCTAACCTTCCCCAAGCAACTCATTACACTAGATACGTCCCCAAAACCCCAACTCCTCCCGCCATCCCTCCTTCAATAACTGTAGTTTTTTGTTTATTTGTACGTTTAATAAAAATATTAAATACTCGTTGGAGGATTTGCTTTCAAAATTGTTGTAACTTTTCCAAATATTTCAAGCAAATTCTTCTTTGATTGTGACAAATGATTTTAAAATTTTCAACATTGCAAAGCATTGAAAATTTAAATAAGTTCGACTAACATACATAATGTTAAAACTATCATTTCATGACTTGTGTTGAACAAATATTAATTAATTATTAGATCTTAACTCAAAGTGAATTAATTCCCGCTTTAATTAAAGGTTTATTGAACACTGTGAATTGTAACTAATTTATTTGAAATCAATCTTGACTATAGAAAATTCCATTAAAGACAATTACACTTTTGCTGAATAATTTTAGAATAACATTTTATTAAACCAGTAGGCCATAATTTAAAGTTAACTAACCTAAAACTGGATTTATGTGGTCATTTGTTGTGAATTTTTAATTGAAGCTTTACTATGCACACGTTACTAGTAGGAAACAATAAACAATAGTTGGATTTTTCATGTCGAAACAATATAGATAAACCTTTTATGTTGTAGACAAATTTAGTACACATTCATCAAGGTCTACATGATAACAGATTTGCTACTTAATTTTTTTAATCCATTGTGTGAAATATGTACTACTAATTTATCGCTCAAAGAGTATTTGCCAATTGATACAACTTATATGTATTGTTAAGGGACAATCAATAATTAGTTTAGGACCCGTTTTGGTGGCCGAATGGTGTAAAGCGCTACTCTCTCAATATATTCGATTTCCGAAGATGGCGAGATGGGGTTCGATCCCTGTCGGTTGTACTGAGAGTGATTTTTTCATAAATACTTTTCCACTCTCACTTCACGCAGATTTGAATACACTTCTCTAAATATAACCTTTCTTCTTTCTAATTCCTAACATAATAGTGTAATAGGTACATAGCCGTATAACCCTAACGGTAAGGAATTCACGGTGATTTAAATCAGAATGTTAATTTGATTGAATTTTTTTCAAACTAAAATGCATGAATTTCCATTAGCTATATAAGGGGAATTAGAAATAACAATCTAGACAAATTATTTTTTTTAAATAGGCCCAGCTGGAAAGGTATAATTTAGGGGAAAACATATATTAAACGTTTATTCCAACAATTTTGTCAGTATGTAAATAGAATGTAGAACATTATTCTGCCTAATAATATACATTTAAGCGTTATATTATAATCTTTATTTTGATGTATATTGCAAATACATCTAATATTTATGCTGTGGCAATAATATTTCATCATGCTACGGCGATCTATTGTGGAGATAGAGAACTATTTGAAAACGTCGTCGGTGGCTCAGTCGAGCTCTTGGAGAATACATCACAGAGTGACGCTATGGATGGTAATAATAATTTATTTTACAATTAATAAATTTTTAATAACATATCCAGATAAAAATATCCAAAGATTTTACATAATTTTAAGGTAAATGTGGAAACCTGGATGAACTAAATAGATTATATTAAATGAATTTATACACTCGTAATAAAATATATAGGCCTACTGTACTAGTGTACAGTATATCAGCACATTAAAACTGGAACAATTGGCTTGAGAAGATTAAATATGGTGAAAACTGTCTTCAATGATAGCATATAATGTTGCCTTTTTGACTTATTTCTATATATTCCAAAGAAACATGCTTTAATAGACAAGAAGTCCGACACCTTAATTCAGTTGGTAGAGTGTTTGTCTATTGAGCTAAGGGTCCCGGGTTCATATCCTGGAATGGCCAAAAGATATGTCATCGGTGAAATGCGTGTTTCCCCTTTAACACTGATGAACTAACGGCCGGGGGACTGGATGTTGTGCCTGTGGATTATAAGGTATATGAAGCTACTACAGCTAGCCAGCAGGTAGTGGAGAATATATGGCTTGAATAAAAATCTGACCACAGTCTTGAAACAGTAATGGATGTAATGTAAAACTCATCTGTCCCACTCCCTGTCATCAACAGTCTAGTAAAGCATGAGAGTGACACCTTAGGCTATGAGGCCACCCACGCAAATGTCTGGGTTATTCACAACCCACTCCCACGATGAGTGAGGTCAGGGCATGAAAGATGGGATATAATAACGTCTCCGACTCCTGAAACGCTAGAACCAAATACAGGTAGAATTAGAATATAAACTTCTGGATGCCCAAAAAATCAAAATAAATGTCGATATAAAATGGGATCACCACCCCCATCAGGGTCCAAAAATGATGTGTTTAAATTTCGGTCAGTGAAAAGTATTATAATTTCCCCAGCAAGGACTGGCAAAGAAAGAAGGAGTAAGATGGCTGTAATTAAAACTTATCAGACAAATAAAAAGAGGTTCGATCAAAAATCATTCCTACAGGACGTATATTATTAATTACAGTAGAAACGAAGTTAAATGCCCCTAGAATTGATGATACTCCGGCCACGTGTAAGGAAAAGATTGCTTTGTTTACAAATCCTCCTGCGTGGGCGATAGTAGAAGACAGGTGTGTGTGAACTGTAAACTGAAGTCCATAAACCTTCTAACTGACCCGGCAAGCCAACGTGTTAAAGTTAATAGAATATTTGAAAGAAGGAATCAGGTATTCAATAAAGAACTATTCTATGACTAATTCGTCAAAGCGCACAGTCGCACTACATTCGACCTTAAAGAGACGTGGCCTGAAAGCCACTTACATACATATCACCTCTAATAGAAGAAAAGGATGATAACAGCTCTCATAGCATCATCAGAATAGAGCATCTGAGCGGAATGAAGAGTACGAGTATGCTACTACACGAGATACGGAAGTTTACTCCCTCTACGCATATGTGGGTACACTTCCTATAAATTAAAACCTTATCATCCCTAACTCACTATCATAATTGGTACATATGCGTATAAACTGAACCAGTAGTAGGTCGCAGTACTAAAAAAAAAACTCAAACTGAACGCAAATAACAATTTATTTGTATAAAAAATCATCACATAGCAATTTTCAAATAATTCAATATCTATTCCTTGCAGTGGATTTTGAAATGTCATTCAAGAGTTTTATTAGTGGGTTTAAGAAAGCGAACACTGTACTCAAGATTTACGTTCAAGCCCATTGGTATAGGTGTTGTAAAAAGTTGCCCCTGCACGTTTACATAATGAGTGAAACAGAATAAAGTCGCTTTGTGACGGAACATAAACACGCCTCGAGTAATAATACAGTGTTTTGTGAAACTATTTAGTCTCGACCTATCAACGCCCATGACGGCTACAGGACTCTCCCCCCCCCCTCTGTCCCCAAAACAACTTTAGGGCCTAGTGTTGTTTATTAAACAATACACTTACCACATGCACGTTTTAACAGAGTTCCTGGATACAAATCTAGAGGTCCCGGGTTTGATCCCCAGCGCTTACAGAACTTTTCTATGAAACAGTGGACCTGGAACAGGTCAAACTCAGCCTCGTGAGGACCAATGAGGAGATACTTGAATAAATAAGTAGAAAATCCAGTCCTTAAAACTGAGATCAATGGCTGGGGGCTCATTTTGCTGATGACATGACACCTTCTATCCACAAATCTTGGCATTATTATCGCTAACATTGGCGGCCACTTGGTTGGGATTACGCCGTGTATGATCAGTAAACTACGCTTAGTTTGAGGTCTACAATAAAAAATCTCCTAGGTACTATCAGTATTATTATTTTTATTATTATTATTAGGTATTCGGTCTTACGACAGGTCCATTTCTTTTGTCCGTGAAGTTAGACCTCCAATGTGCCCTGTCCTCTACCTCCTCCTTCAGCTACCAGAATTTTCTTCTTTCCTTCAAGTATTTTAATATTTGAATCCTCCTTCTTCCTAAGCTCCTCTTTCCCTCAACCTTTCCTTCTATAACGTCATGCAGAAAACAGTTTTTCCTATGGATGTATCCGATCCAGTTGAATCACATCCAAAATGGACCTCTTCTCACCCCCTATTCTTAGGACTTGTTAATTTGTCACCCTTTCTGTCCACCTGACCTATTCCAGTCCTCTCCAAAACCACATTTCAAAGCTCTCCAAGTATTTATTTTCCATCTTCCTGAGCATCCAAGTTTCTGCTCCAAACAGCGCGATGCACCAAATGTAACATTTAATCAGTTTATTCCTCAGTTCCAAACTCAACATGATGGTCAGTAGTAACCTCTTGTTGTTGAACGCTTCCTGGGCCATGGACTTGTATTATCATACAACCTCTAAATATAAAGCTGGAACGGATCAAAACGGTTTCGGCTGTAGTCCCTGGATGGGCAGAGAGACGTAGAGATGGACAGAATTGCAATACTCACTTTTTGGGGGTGGGGGGCTAGGACTTGTAGGAACATAAAACCTAAATTAATAATATCAAGCTTTTAAAATTTCACAATTACCACACTTTCTCTGAATATAAAAAAGTAAATTGCAACAAAACGGATACCATTATAATAAAATGTAAAATATATATACTTGAAACCAATTTCGCTGTTGTCAAATAAAAAGTGCAGAAAACTGAATTTACATGTTTTATGTTTCCTGCATAATCATTTATATTATCTAATTTACCGGTTAATCGGCTGTGGGAGGGGCTCTTAAGATTGGAATTTTGGGAAAGCAAGCGATGGGCAGTATAATTTTCGCATTTTTTTTTATACCAAACGTATTTTTTGTCAAATAAATAAAATAATTTCTCCAGTGGAAACATGTAGCTTACTTTTCTTCACGTGGTGATATCAACAGTTCTTGAATATGAGGGTGTCCTGGAATTTAATCACAGCTTTTTATCTTCTTTCAAAATGTTTCTCATCTAATACTATTATGCTAATAACAGATATTCAAGAACTGTTGATATCATCATATGAAGAAAATTAAGCTCTGTTTGTATTGGAGCAATATTTTATTTATTTTTGTAAAAAAATAAATGTTTTGATATAAAAACTCTAAAAACACTGGCTTTTCTCGCGCTCGCTACAATCCCACTTTAAGTCATATCTAAAAGCTTAGGTTATAAAATAATATGTATTTCCTAAAATGTTTACCCTTTTTTATACGTCCTATCGTTCTATCTTTGCTTGGATGGATTTGACAGCCAACTTTTAGTGGAAGTCACAGATGGTGTGTAATATTCTTGCTGTGACAAAAAATAAAAATTGGTGATTTGGGCTTCCATTTCTTCTTTGAAACAACTTTTTATAGTTTAAAAATCATTTGCTTACTAGTCATGATACTCTCTTCGGTGACCACATGGTCTAAGGTAGGTGTATGCAACAATTTTTATATCACGGGCAGTATGATTTTAAAATATTGATCAAAAAGGTTCTATCAAGGAATAAGGGGGTGGGAATGACTTTCCAGAATCAACTATTTATGAGATTCTTTTTTCTGTTAATGGTACTAACAGGGAAGTGTAACTTTAAGGAATGTCAAAACTAGATAAAATTTAAGAAGGGATAAACCTGGGGGAATGAAATGAGACTAGATCAGTGATATTTAAACTTTACCAACCAGTGTACCACTTAAAGACTAGCTGAATTTTGAAATACTCTAGTGCACCATCTCTTATTTATGTTTATCGATGAGTATTTAAAAATAAAAATAATGTTTAATAATTTGAAATTCAATGAGTGACAAATCAAATTGTAAATTTTTTAATAATGCCTATATTTTTAAGTACTATATAGGCCTATACACATATAAACATATATACAGTGCTCGAAATGGGAAATTTTAACAGCCAGAACGGTAACAACTAACAACCAATAATTCCTTAATCTATTTTACAGCATGAAACTATTACATTGGTAGAACCTATTGACTATCTTTGCTTGGATGGATTTGACAGCCAACTTTTAGTGGAAGTCACAGATGGTGTGTAATATTCTTGCTGTGACAAAAAATAAAAATTGGTGATTTGGGCTTCCATTTCTTCTTTGAAACAACTTTTTATAGTTTAAAAATCATTTGCTTACTAGTCATGATACTCTCTTCGGTGACCACATGGTCTAAGGTAGGTGTATGCAACAATTTTTATATCACGGGCAGTATGATTTTAAAATATTGATCAAAAAGGTTCTATCAAGGAATAAGGGGGTGGGAATGACTTTCCAGAATCAACTATTTATGAGATTCTTTTTTCTGTTAATGGTACTAACAGGGAAGTGTAACTTTAAGGAATGTCAAAACTAGATAAAATTTAAGAAGGGATAAACCTGGGGGAATGAAATGAGACTAGATCAGTGATATTTAAACTTTACCAACCAGTGTACCACTTAAAGACTAGCTGAATTTTGAAATACTCTAGTGCACCATCTCTTATTTATGTTTATCGATGAGTATTTAAAAATAAAAATAATGTTTAATAATTTGAAATTCAATGAGTGACAAATCAAATTGTAAATTTTTTAATAATGCCTATATTTTTAAGTACTATATAGGCCTATACACATATAAACATATATACAGTGCTCGAAATGGGAAATTTTAACAGCCAGAACGGTAACAACTAACAACCAATAATTCCTTAATCTATTTTACAGCATGAAACTATTACATTGGTAGAACCTATTGTATTGTCTATACACACTTTAATAAGTTGTACGCTAAGACATTCCAGTTTAGTTGAATTTCAGTAAGATGAATATCACATTGCAATTTACTATACTAATCTAATTCATTGATAATTACAATTAACTAATATTGAGTTATATTGAAACGAAAAATATACTGCCACAGTAAAACGATATTCAATATTTAACTATATAGATAGGCACTAGCCTAAAACCACATAATATTCACTACTAATTAAAATAATTTGTAATCAAATTCAAACCTAATTATTTTCAGCTTTAGAATTAATAATTATTACATCTTGTTGACATTAAAATATAATTATTACATTGTTGTTAGCATTTTTTTCACATCTCTTTCATTATTGTAAAAAATAAGACAATTGAAATATTGAAACATGTGAAGGATATCTATCATTTGTGGGGAAAATACTAGACCGAAATTAATTAAATTAAAATGAGAGGAATGTGCATGCTAAAACATTATTTTGCCAATCACTTCTTGTAAAGTAAAAAGATGTTACAACCTACAAAATGTTTCTACATAAGAGGCAAAATATGGCACCAGAAAATTTGTAAAATTCTTAAAAAATCTTTAAAAGATTGTAAAAATGAATGTCTTAGTCAAGATTAATTTCAATAACTTAATCAAAATCTTTGAAATCAACTACAATAAAAAAGGAAAATAAATTGATACATATTCTAAAATCAAAAACAAATATAGGGCCTAATTTTTTCTATATTCTTTAGAACAATATTGTTTTATTTTGCTATCCAAGATATATAGGTTTAACTTGTAGCTTATTGTCTTTAACATCGAACAAGATGTACTTAAGTAGGCTACGAGCCAAGACAACTACTAGCCGTTGACTTCACAAAGTTCATTGAGACATGACATTGAATAACATGGCTGTCGAAATATTAATTACTTCAAAACTAGTGGCACGCGTTCCATAGATTAACGAACATAGATTTTCTCAAAATCTTTTGCGAGCTAAATAAATACTGTTGGGGGACCGGATCTGGCCTGCAGGCCATATAGTTGCCAACCACTAAGTCTCTTAACTGCCGATGAGGGGTGGTTCAAAGTTAGAATCCCATTCGGGCGTACTAGGGGTGGTTTTCCTAAATGGTTTCCACTATGTTTCTCTCACCACTCAAATGCGGGTACACTTACTATAAATTCAACCTTCATAATTCCTAACAAATTACCGTTATATATATGCTATTTTACAGTTTTATATATATGTTATTGTATTATATATATATACAAACACTGAAACACATAACGGGTAGTGAGACGCTGAGACGCAGTAAAAATATTTAATTTCAATGCACCCCAAAGCCCAAACTAAATTTGGTATTATTATGTTCCAACAACCCAGCCATACTTTTTCTCAAACACAGCTCACATTATTTTGAACATTATCAATTCCCCCCCACCTTGCATCTTGACGCTAGGAGTAACAAACCACGTAAACAAACATTTCACTCCCAAAACGACATGTTTATCAACTCCAAACTCCATGGAGAAACTCCAAGACGAGAAACGTAACATCATCCCATCACATTCACTGTCACAATTCGGTACAAGAACGCTCCATGGTTTCAAACTGGGTTGATTGGACATGAACCAATTTAGTACTAAAGCCAACATACAGCTCATATTTTTATTGTATGATCGCTAGAGAAATTACTTTATCTACTTTCACGTATTCATACTTCAATTCACGTGACCTACAGCTATAACTTTTGATAAATAGTATCAATAACTATAAAATAGCACCATTTATATGGTAAAATGTCATTAATGTTGACCGCAAAAAAAAAAAAAGTATTTGATAAATGGTTCTTCCAACCAAAATTCTACACTCCAAATGAAACTTTCAGGCCACATTTTATTGGTTGTAAACATGTAGATTTTTTAATAAAAGTGAACACTATAATCTCAAACCGTTTAAAATACATCGTGATTGAGTCTGCGGGTGTCTGCATAGATAATATGATGGCTGAAGAACATTACTTTGTTCAAAAAGCTACCAGATATATGTTTATGATTGTATAAGTCATGGAATTCAAAATTTATTATTTAAATTTAGCTAAAATATGTTATTATATATCTATTATATATTTTATTTTTATCTTCAAGTGTAATTGAATATTAAAAATATATATAATAAGTTAAAATGTGCCTTTCGGTGTCTGTAAATATTTGAATTTATTACTTTAGAACAAGTATATATATCTAGAAATGTTATAGTTTATAATTTCTACATTCTTCTAGAAAATATACTTGGCTCACACATTATTTTATTGAACATAAAAATGTTATTTATATTTGTAGGATACCAAAAGTATCAAAGTATTCATCTAAAAAGTGTACTGCTATAATATTGTCTCTTTTCTCCGCGTCACACTATTCATTTGGGGTATAAGTATATATAATAATTATGCTAATCAGGAAATCTTGTTTATGACTCATCCACTCAAGTTTAAATAGTGGTAATTAGTGTACTTAATTTAAATTTTGTATTATACTGCAATGTTCTTCCGTTTCTCTAAAACGGTTATATTTTTTTCAAAAATGAGAAGAAAAAGTCTCGAAACTGAGCCGGTGCCCCCCTGGTGCCCGGGCTCCGGGGATTTTGCCCTACCCTATCATCCCCTCTCAGTGGGGCTAGAAATATGATGCGGTTATATAGGCCTATTGATAGGATATTATCATTAAAAAGTAGGTAAAGCCAGTAATTCCTTTCCTTTTCTCACAAATACTCGTAGGAGAACGTGTTATTATTGTAAACGAAGCTCATTTCATTCGGCATTATCCCAATGTATGCTTTACTTCATCGATGTAAGCCTACTTTCTGACTAAATCTGTTACCCTTGGTATTATATTCCTTAAAGAGTGGCTTAATGTGGTGTTTGTTTAGGGGAACCGGCCTAAGTTACACGAAATGTAGTCTAGTTAATAAAATGGCTCCATAGGGATAATTTCCTTAAAATAATAAACATAAATAGATCATTGTTGATCTCACGATTTTTATAATGTCAAAATATGGCCAAATTATTTGGACCTATCTTCTCATTTATTTGTACGTCCGACATTTCAGCTCAATCGGTAACGTGTCTGTCTACTGAGCAAGAGTCCCGGGTTAGATTCCCGGCATGGCCGAAAGATATATCAGTGATGAGATGTGGGCTTACCCTTTCATATTTATGGATTAAGGGTTGGGTGTTGGGTGTTGTGTTAGTTCTAGATTTAGGTTAGTTTATAAGTTATGTGCTTATGTAATTAGTCTCTTCAGAATGTGCACGTTAAATACCTATAAAAAATGAAGAAGAAAATGAAGAAGTGAACACATATAAATAGTTTACCACTAATGTATTGTACAATAAAACATTAAACATTGAACATGGAAATTAAAAATATATTTGATACGTGTTCAACTGATACAGTTCAGCTGTATTCAACAACTCGGTCTAAATTTCAACAAAATGGACCAATATTTATTTTAATTTGATAATACTCAACAACACGGGCGAGTATTTAACAGTATGAACTAATCCTCGGAGGGCTAATCTTCATCACTAGTGGCTAGTCTTCAACACATTAGCTAGTCTTCAACACATTGGTTAGTACCCAACATCATGTGTATCAAACAGCTTGGGCTAATCTTCAATAGCATGGGCTATACAGCAATAACAATAGCAATAGTATTAAGTACCATGGGCTGGTTTTCAACAGTATGGACTTGTCATCAACCACATGGGCAGGTCTGCAACAGTATGTGCTTGTCTTCAACATGGGTTAGTCTTCAACAGCATGGGATTGTCTTCAAAATGGGTTAGTCTTCAACAGCATGGGATTGTCTTCAA
>CABFWB010004594.1:0-20807 GCA_902151455.1 Timema bartmani
AAATTGCTTTAAATTAAACTTTTTTTGTATTTTGTTTTATATTTCCAAACATTCTGCTTAATCGATATATTGAAAGTGGCCCGCAAGGTCTAAGCCGTCTTGTCACAGTTGCCAACCCCTACCTGTAAAAAAACAAACCAATGGCGATAAAGCGTTAAGCTCTTTAAACAGTTACTTTTGCATTTCTGACTGAAAACACAGCGATGGGGCTCCTCTTAATGTGGTTTAGACATCGACATGAATAATTTCGCTTAGAGCGCCCTCCATCATTAGCGGCCTGGGGGGGGGCACTACAATACATTGTGGACTAGGCAAGTTGTTGATTAAAGAGCAGTAACTTACAAAGTGGACGTTGAAACTCTTGTAAGTCTGTGTAATTATGGTGGGAAGCGGCTGGCTGGCTACCATATGGGGGGCTTCCCCTTCAAACTCTAACCAAACAAAGCTAAGAGAAATCGTGGCAAGTCTCCTCGCCAACCCTTCCCAAAATCAACACCCGTGGCATTGAATGATTCACCCTCACTTTTTTACTTTTTGTAAAGTGGTGTTATTACAACTTCAGATTAAATAGGTCATATTAAACTGCTATTTTAGGAAGATAAAATATTTTACAAGTGTTTTTTTTATACTCAGGGTCATATCGCCACATGATTACTTATATTTATGTTCTAATTCACAGAAAGTGTCGATCTCGTTGGTATTTTTTGGGAATAAAGTTCTCGCCTTAGGACCCGATGTTCGTGGGTTCAAACTCAGCCAAGGTCGACAAATCTTTCTTGAGCAATAAAAATCCGTAGCACAACTTACTTTGGAATAGGGCTGGCTAGTCTGGGGACCAAATCCGGGACCATTTTCCCCACTAGACAGACGCGCAACCCTTTTTGATAAGCCGACGAACAAAGATTTAAACGTGAGATAATCAGTTCACCTTCTCTCTACAGGTCTAACTAATTACCTCTTCTGTGGCTATGAAGGTCCAGGTAAGTTGGCCGCGTCATTATGTAGTCCGACCGGGAGTAATTGTCTGTCATGTAACTTGTTGAACCACCGGGCTGGTCTCGGTACAAAGGTGAGATAGGTACGCCCCAGACCTCAATGAATCTCGTTGGCGCCGGGCTCTATCCACCTTGCAAATTGTTGGTGTCAAGGGGTGTGGTGCGTGAGGTTGGTACAGATAAAGGGCCGGCCGATGTTAATATAAAGCAACAACAAGGGTAGGCAAATTAATCCTTGATGACCCGTACACACGGGCAATGTTTCCATACTTAGTTCAGTAGGGAAACTTGTGCTGAAACTCTAGTGGCGACTATCAGGGAACCCGCTTTATTATTATTACTATTATTAGCACCGCGTCTTACTACCCGTTTGGGTTATACGGACTTACGCTCATGTGTAATGGTAGGGTGATTGTGAGATGAAATGGAGGACCTACAGTTTAACGTGGGATCCGAACCACGGATGGAGGCCTGGTATTCCACACATTCTACAAGTTGTGATTAATACACGTCTTGTCAGAGGTGAAGGAAGGGGTTTGGCGATCATATAAATATGTGCCGGGACCGAGGATTGAACCTCGGACCCTCAGCACAAAAGTCTGACACCTTACACCTAGACCGCCAGGTCACCCATGAACCCGTTTTATTGGAAGAAGGGTCTACATCTGTGTCAGTCTCGCAATAGACCAGATTTCTGATGATGGGAGGACTGGGGTTTGAATACCGGTCGGGATTAGCTTACTGAAGTGTGGTTTTTCATAAATACTATTCCACTATCCTTCCGTCCTCTAAATTTTATGTATTCCTCATCTCTACCTCCTTATTCCAGATGGTTAGAAAGACACGGTAGGTTAGGAAAAAAACCCCATTAAATTGGAGCTTTAAATTTCAAATATTCAAATACACTTTTTTTTTAATCCAGAGACAAGCGTAAAAACAAAATCCAAAATAAGTAATTCAACCAATATTGACCGGTTTCACCCACCTATCCCCCTTTTTTTAAAATTTTCCCAAGTCCTCGTATAAGACAAGGTTTTAAATGATTAAGATAAGAAAAGGGATGATATGAAGAGGTAAGTTGAGAAGAAATGGAACAGCATTCACCCTGTAAGAGACTGGGGAAAATCATAGTTAATCTTCTTATGTGGTCGTATGGTCTAAGGCTTAACTCTCGCAATAGACCATACTCCCGGTGACAGGTGGAATTGGGTTCAAATCCCGGTCTGGTGAATTAAGGGTGGTTTTCGCCTAAATGATTTTACACTCTCTCTCCATGGAAATGTGGGTACACTTCCTCTAAATTCGACCTTCCTTATCCTTAACTTATTGGCGTAATTAGTGAATATGCGTATAGCCTGAACAGGTAAAAAAAAACAGTAAAAAATAAAAATTACAATACATAAAATCATCTACTATGCCATGCTGGGGGTTCGAACCAATTCATGTTATGATCTCCTGAAAACCAAAACTATGAGTGCCAACGACTACAATCCAATCCTGTCGATTCTCCACTTTTCGAAGTCCGAGATACATAGAAATATAGACTATGACATTTGACATTTATTAACATAACCGTCATAATATCGGTTAACCGTGATTGGGTGTAAAATTGTTGGGTTGCTCTGGCTCTTTGTTGGTGAGGTTTTGTTAGTTCCACGTTTCGCTACGCTCCAGGGCTCAGCACTAATAGTGGAGACGGGATAAATAAGATAAAATATAGAGGAAATGTTTTAATTATACTAAGGGAATAGGAAGGAGGAAGGTAGAATATAGAGGAAATGTACTAATTATACTAATAGAATAGGATGGAGGAAGATATAATATAGAGGAAATGTTTTAATTATACCAAGGGAATAGCAAGGAGGAAGGTAGAATATAGAGTAAATGTATTAATTATACTAATAGAATAGGATGGAGGAAGATATTATATAGAGGAAATGTTTTAATTACACTAAGGGAATAGCAAGGAGGAAGATAGAATATAGAGAAAATGTACTAATTATACTAATAGAATAGGATAAAGGAAGATATAATATAGAGGAAATGTTTTAATTACACTAAGGGAATAGCAAGGAGGAAGATAGAATATAGAGGAAATGTAACTAATTATACTAATAGAATAGTATGGAGGAAGATATAATATAGAGGAAATGCACCTGCATTTGCGTTGAAGGAGATAATTTGAAACCATTTAAGGAAAACCTACCCTCAATACATCTGTCCGGTATTCGAACCCGGATGCCCCCGTCACTAGCGGGCAGTCTAACACAAGAGTGACGCCTTTATAGTTTAGATCATGCGGCCACTGAAGCGAGTGTAACCCATATTAATAATCCTCTTACCTGCTTCGGTGGCCGCATAGATTAAGGCGCTACTATCACAATAGAGCTGACCGATAAATACAGGGATATCGGGGTTTGATCCCTGTTGGATCTATTGAGGCTGGTTTTTACTAGATGGTTTTCCACTCTCTCTCTATCCCCGCAAATGCGGGTACACTCTCTATAAATTCAAATTATCTCATGCTTAACACATTAGTGTAATTAGTACATAGGCGTATCCGAATGGAAAGTAAGACGCGGTGGTAAAATAAATTCTCTTTCTCAGTATCCTTTCCCATACTCCTCTATCCACACCAATGATCAAGCAGTCTAAGGCATCGGACTCGTATTGACTTGGTAACCGGTAACGGGGAAGTCTGGGTGTGGAAACCGGCCAGGTGTCCTGGGGATTAAGTGAGGAAGGGGGGGCNGGGGGGGGGGGGCTAGTTCGACGTGTAATTATTTATCACAGTGGTTTTCCTATCCTCCATGTCAATGCGGGTGCACTTCGCATAGAATCATCCTCTTAGATTAATCCGATATGTTTGTTAAATTTTTTTTAAAGGACCGCGTCTTATTTAGGGATGTGAAATATTTTATTTAGAGGAAGTGTACTCGCATTTGCGTGGAGAGAGAAAGGACAAATCCAACACCTGTACATTCTACCGGGATTTGAACCCCAATTTCCCCGTCATCGGCTGTATAGTCTATTGTGAAAGTGACGCCTTATACCATGTGGACACTAATGCGGTCAAACCGTAGCAAACCCTTACACTATAACGTGAGTTAATAATTAAAAAGCACAGATTTATCTGATTACCAAACCCTTCCTTCACCTCTGACAAGACGTGTATTAATCACAACTTGTGAATGTGTGGGATGTCAGGCCTCCACCGTGGTTCGGATTCCACGTTAAACTGTAGGTCCTCCATTTCATCTCGCAATCACCCAACAGTTACACATTAGCGTAAGTGCGTATAGCCCGAACGGGTAGTAAGACATGGTGCTAATAATAATAATAATAATTTTAAAAAAAATCTTTCCCTCTCTCCTGCATTTTGTTGCTCCTCTAAAAAAGGCAGACGCTTCAGTAGTAATTTCTAACAATGTAGTGCAACATATTACCTTAACGCTTTTATTTTCGTTGATTTTAATACGGATACTTCCGGCCTACTGGTCTTGTGACTTATTGAAAAGATTGTTTAGTAACAGGCCCGTTTGTATTAAACAAAACGCAATAAAAATCCACTATACGATAACTTCCCTTTAACTTTCTGAAAAATTAACCCAAATAATCGTAATATAACAGGCGACGGTCGTACAGCAAATTAACTAAATAACAGCGACGTATTCATTACGTTAGATGGATTTTTACAGCATTCTAAAATTAAATTTTTTGTCACAGTATCTTTAAAAGCTCGTTTCATGGAGTAGAGCTTTTTTCTCACATTTAACTAAATTACAAGTTAATTTGAATAGGCTTTTATAAATTTGCAACGCACTTGTTATTTAAAGTAATACTGTTTCTAAAATAACGTTGGAATATGGCATCTGCTTTTTTAGTACAATGATATATTACAAAACTGAAAAACTTTTTTATAAAATGTGGTGGGGGGAGGCTAATGCTCTAAATTTTGGTCATTCGACCTTATCTGACCTCTGCTCTCCTGGCGTATGGAGGAACTCATTTCTGAGGTTGGGCACCATTAAGGTGAATTCTATTATCCCCAGATGATGGGATGACATGTGAGAATGGTGATGGTGGAAAGCAGGGGGGAATTACAGTTTAACGTGGGATCCGAACCACGGTGGAGGGTCTGGAATTCCACACATTCACAAGTTGTGATTAATACACGTCTTGTCAGAGGTGGAGGGGGAGTTTGGTAATCATATAGATCTGTGCCGGGACCGGGATTTGAACCCCGGACCCCTAACACAGAATTCTGACACCTTACCCCTAGACCGTCAAATCTCGTTTTAAAGAAAATATAAATCTTAGTATTGTCTTTTAATGGAAACCTTTTTATTTTCATTTTGTAATCTTTTATTCTAGCTCTGTTCCAAACAATTTGTTCCTAGTTAACTCTCCATATTCTGGCATCTGTGTATGGAACTGGAGTAAATACAGAAGCATTGAGTCAAATGGATCAAACAACAGCCCAGTGCTTTTCTATTCGAAGCAAGCGAAGAGGTTGTTTGCCAGTTGAAAACTTGATGAATGTACCTCCCTACCACGGAAATGGATCCCTGTGACAAGCTTACATCATTACCCTCATTTCACACATCATAACTCACGTTGTGTTTGTTGTATCAACCGAACACATCACAGACGAGAGAGGACTGCATGCACATTTGTTGACGGATGGGTTAGTATGTTGGGATGTTGATTTTGACGATGGTACCCAATTACACTTTATACAGCCATATAATATATTAATGTTTGCTAGATTTTTCATGCACACATGCATGTATATATGTATGTATGTATGTATGTATGTATGTATGTATGTATGTATGTATGTATGTATGTATGTATGCATGTATATATGTATGTATATATGTATGTATGTGTATATGGTGTGTATGTATATAATGTATGTATGTGTGTATGGTATGTATGTATATGCGTGTGAATGTATGTATGTATATGTATGAATGTATATATGGTATGTATGTATTTATGTGTATGTATGTGTGTATGGTGTGTATGTATATATGTTATGTGTGTTTGTGTGTGTGTGCTTATGGGCGTGCGCGTGTGCGTTCTTGTTCGATTGAGTATATGAATAAAGGAGGACCTTATGCAAAAGCGCCACTAAGTGGACGCTTAGTGTGAGTGGAGCCTTAGTGGCATTGGTTTGCTTGCGTCACCATCTTAGGCTGGAAGGTGGATCGTGAATGTGCTCGGGCATACAGCCTTAAGGTGAGGACACACTGGCGTGGCGTCAGGTGAGCTCCTGTGACCGAATATGGTAAATGTATGACGTGACGTGCTGTGCAGACTCACACTCTAGTCACACCAAGCTGTTTCGTTTTCAGAAATAAGCTTCTTATCCAAAGTGTAGAGTTCTTCAGGTTTGGAATAACCATGGAGAATAGAGGACCAAGCAGTCCATCTGAGTTTGAAGGGGAGTTGTAGAATGCTCTTTCATTATTAGTGGCTAATACAGTGGCGTGTTGAAAAGTAAGTAGAAGGGCGAGTTTCATCATTAATTGGTTAAGGAACTTCAAAAACATCCATGTTGATATGAAATGTACTTTAGGTTGACAAAGGAAGAACTTAAGTTCTTAAATCATTTCATAATCTCTTAATTTAGCGTAATAAATAAAAGCTAGACTATACGATTTTTCAATAATCATTTCCTTCATGTTTAACGATTTTACCCACTCCGATAACTAATAAAAACAATATGACTTGTCACCCACTTCGCTGGCCGTATGGTCTAACGCGCTACTCTCACAGTAGGATACACTAGATATCATCTCTGAGGGAACTGCATGGTCACTATTAGAAATCAACGTTGTCATTCTCTCGTTTTTCTGTGGTTATTCTCCGTTCAAATATTAGACAAGTTTGGCAACGCTGGTTAGTCGAGGTTACCAGTAGCTCCTTCTTATCCCAGCACACCAGCTTCAGACATAACTGAGAGTGAGGAGATTTGGCAACAGTTAAATAAGAGAAAGAAAAGATTTTCTACACAAGACCTGCAGTTCCCTCATTGTGTACTGAGGGTGGTTCTTCCAAAATGGTTTTCCACTCTCCCACCACGCAAATTCGGGTACACTTCCTAAAAATATAAACTTCCTAATCCCTAAAACCATTAGCGTAATTAGTACATAAGCGTATAATCCAAACGGATAGTAATACGTGCGGTGCTAAAAATAGATACATTAAACTAATAAAGCAAGTAAAAATATTGAGAACTTAAATTATAAATAAATTAATAATTTAATGGAATCGGAAGAGATACTTTACAATACAAACACATCACTTTAGTATTAGCGTCTCACGAACTCAAATATAAATGCCGGAATAACATTAGACCGGAACAGTTCGAGCCGAGCTGACCCGAGGCGTGCATCGCCCTTCAGCTGTTTGCTTTCTCCCGAGATGATGGATGATACCGAATATCACCACCAATTTGAGAGTAGCTTTATTTATTTTAAGTTTCAAGAATGTTATCTTTTTCTGTTATTTTACCGTGTCCTGTGTTTATGTTAGAACATCTTTCCACTCTTGCCGATTCCAACAGCCCTCGAGGGGTGTCCGAAGCGTTTCGAACGGAAACTGAAAATTATTCTTGGTTTTGTTCTGAAATAAATACGTTCTACATGTGAGGACCAAGTGAATTATTGGTTTAGATCAATGGCACGGAACTATTATTTTTTTAGTGCCGCGGAATTAATTACGGTAATGAGTTAGGGATGGTAAAGATTTAATCTAGAGGAGGTGCACCAGCTTTTACGTGGAGGGAGAGTGGAAAACCATTTTGAAAATAACCCCACAAAAACACCTTCAGTACACCCGATGAGATTCGAACCTTGATCACATCGTCATGCATAGATTTATCTGATTGCCAAACCCTTCCTTCACCTCTGACAAGACGTGTATTAATCACAACTTGTGAACGTGTGGAATGTCGAGCCTCCACCGTGGTTCGGATCCCACGTTAAACTGTAGGTCCTCCATTTCATCTCACAATCACCCTACCACTACACGTTAGTGTAAGTGCATATAACCTTAAAGGGTAGTAAGACGCGGTGCTAATAATAATAATAATAATAATAATAATAATAATAATAATAATAATAATAATAATAATAATAATACACATCGCCATCGGAAGTCTAGCCTGTTGCGAGAGCGACGCCTCAGACCATATGCACCTAATTTCTTCTTGTTTTTTACCTGATCTCTTGGTCCCAATATAACTTGGAATACACAGAGATATCAGACAAGACAGTGTTGGCCTTGGATTTGATTTATCTCTGTGAGACTCTTTCGGGATCAACAAAGTATTGATTTTTTTTAAAAAAAGACCCACTTTGGTGGCTGCATGTTCTAACACGCTACTCTGGCAATAAACTAAACTGCCTATGACGGAAAGATCGAGGTTCGGATCTTGGCTGGGTTTACTGAAAGTGTTTTTTTTTTCAAAATGGTTTTACACTTTTTATATCCTCACGCAAATGCGGGTACACTTCCTATAAATATAACCTTCCTAATCCCTAAAACCATTAGCGTAATTAGTACATAAGCGTATAACCCGAAAGGGTAGTAATACGCGGTGCTAAAAAAAATTAATTTGTGAATACTTGGCACAGTAAAATTAACATAAAGTGTTTAGTTGTATGTATAAAATTTAACATACCTACTAGAGGTAACAAACTATAAAAGTAGAACTTTAAATCTTTCTTAGTATATATTTTAAATATTAAGAAAAATATATTAACTTAATGGTCCAACACTAATTTATAATAATTCATACAGTAAAAAAAAAAACTGGACTAAGTTTATTCAAACTTGGCCAAATATCGTTTGGGGAAAATAAATATCGCATTTTATTCTGATGAGTTTGTTTCTACGACCCATATCGAACGGTAAAAAAGGGTTTTTAAAAATACGCAGCATTGGTGCAGGTGACATTGAATGAAATGGAACAATTCAAGAATGTATCTGAAAAATATTAGATAACTGGAGGGGAATAAAACTCATTCCGGCCGAATAATCTACATGATTAACGAGAGAGGGAAAAAAACCTATAGGTGGGGGAAAAAATTAATACAATAATTTATGAGAAGCGTTTGGGGGTTTCATTTTCAGTGATATTAAAAGAAAAGGGAATCCGTTAGTAATTTTGTTATTAATGTTAACTTGAATAATGTGAAGTGATTAATCAAAATACGTTGTCCAACTTCATCGTTAGGTGCATATAAATCATCCCGCGACCCCGAAATGATCGAGGCTGTTGTTGGAGAGATGGGGTGTCATTAAAAATAGTACTAATTGTGGTTAGGAGTCTTCTCATTGATGTTAGCAACAAAAAAAAGAAAAAAAAGAAACCCGCTTCGGTTGCCGCATAGTCCAAGGCATCACTTTCGCAATAAACTGGACCAATGATGACGGGGAGATCGAGGTTTGATCCCGGTCGGGTGCAATGAGGGTGGTTTAACCTAAATGGTGTTCAACTCTCCCTACACGCAAATGCCAGTAAAATTCTTATAAATTCAAATTTCCTCATCCCTAACACAATGTAGTTTTTAGTACTTAGCCGTATAAACCTGAACAGGTAGTAAGGTATGGTGCTAAATAAAAACATAATCACATGTTATGTAATGAAACGTAGCTTTATAATTTTTACAAAAGCCTTGGAACTATTCTTAAGTTATTGTGTGCTGTATTAGATAATCAAATAATCAAATNGCGGTGAAACATGTAAAATGGTCACAGCGATCTTCATAAGTAAGAAAACCGCTACTCCCTAATATCTCCTAATACCACCCCTCCCCCCTCCCCCCCGGTCATACCCCTACTCGTGCCATACGCACTTTCCATTCACATAAATTAGGGTCAATTTCCTCAAAATTCTACCTCCCTACTCTTTGTTATTAATATATATATATATATATATATATATATATATATAATAACACAGAGTAGCCATTTAAAGAAAAACAATCCGACACCTTAGCTCAGTCAATAGCGTGTCTGCCTACCGCGCTAAAGATCCTGGGTTTGATTCCCGATATGGCAGAAAATGTATCATTGATGAAAATATGGGTTTACCCTTTCACATTGATAAATTGACGGCCTGGGACTGGATGTTGTGTCTGTCCTAGTCTTAAGTTAGATTATAAGGTATACGAAGTTACGACAGACCTATAAAGCCGGTAGTGGGAAATATATGACTTGAATAAAAAACTGAGCACAAGCTGGGAACAGTGATGGATGTAAAGTAAAACGTTTAGAGAAAAATACCTTTAAGAAAACCGGCTTGGATTCAATCCTCGATCTTCCCCTTACCAGACAAACCAAACTAAACGAGTGTTACATCCAAACAACGCGTATATTATTGTGAATCCATCCCTACTAATTGATCGATATTGGTCATTGAACATGTATTAAAGAACTATATTCGGGTTCTTGGGTGTCGAGCAGAATTTTGAATATTGGGCGGATGTTTCTGGCACCGGCGTTTGTCGTCCTGTGCGCAGGGTTTGTGCAGCAGACGGAGCTAGATTGGGGTGTAGAGGGGGTGTAGGAGTGAAGCGGCTGTGAGGGAGTTTGAGCTTGTGGAAGGCGACCCTCCCATCGCCACAGTTGGCGAACAGACGGTGCGTTATTTGCATCGTCACTGCTACTTTACGTATTATACTCTTTAAAAGTCGTATTTGGTTGCAATTTTTACTGTTTATTAAACATACAAATATTTCGTGCAAACCTATACAATCTTTTAAATTTGGTTTAGTAAATTACATTATACGTTAAAATTCATATTTTATTATTTTATTTATTTTAAATTATGATGTAAAGTGAATCATTATAGATTTACGTAAGTAAGAGCCTTTTTTTTTAATACTTTGTATCCAAACTCATTCAAACATAATAACATATCAGGTTTTACTATTTTTAACGAAAGTTTTATTCTTATGTTAGCAAAAAGTTTACCAAACACAGTAGATCTATTTGTTTATTTCTTCATCAGTACTAATAATAAACAGGAGCTCAGCGAAAGTCTAAATAACCAAGTCTAGGAACTAAATATAGGTGTCTAATCTAATCTTTAACGTTTAATGAGTTAAGAAACAGCCAACAAACATTTACAAACTTTTTCATGGAAATAAAAAAAAAACTAAATATAAAGAATATAATAACAAACTAAAATTTAACTATTAAAAATAAACCAAATAAAAATGTGGTCTTTATAAAATGTATAAATGGATTAAAAGAATAAATTGGATTTAGAGACAAATTTGTACGATTAATTGAAGATGGTAGTAGAGCAGTCTATTAAATATTTATATTATATACTATATTTTGATAAAAGTCTAGTGATTTTATTTAAAATTTGATGACAATACATAAAAGGGAAAATATAGCCTATAAAAAGTTTTATTTCAAATCATTTAAACAAAAATGTTGATCAATTTCATTTTATATTAAACCTTATAATATTAACAATATGTATATCAAAATTTTCCATTCATACAAAAGTTTTTAAAAAATCGGTCAACTCTTATTGCCAGTTTAATAGCTTTAATAATAATGTAATAGATATCATTAGACTATAATGCAAGTGGTGAACCAATATATTTACTTTAGTTGAAAGTCTAAATAATATAAAATTAATGAGTTACGTATAAAAAGCGAAATTAATCAAAATTAATTGTATCTGCAAGCAAAGGGTTGTTCGAGGATCATCTGTGATGAGGAGGTTGGGGTTAAAAGCCCGGCTGAGTATATTGAGGATAGTTTTATCAAGTAGTTTCCAATGTCCTTCCATGCAAATGCGGTTACACTTACTTTAAAATTCGAACTCCTTCAAATATATATCATTAATGTGGGCGTATATATCTGACGAGGTGAAAAAATATGTATTTTAATTTGTATTTTATTTCAATTCTTTTATAATATTTTTTTTATCAAATAAATCTTTAATTGATTTAAACAAAACGTTTAATTTGTTTATTAAAATCATTTATTTAAACAGTAAACAAATAAATTAAAAACTAAAGAAAATAGTGTACGTATTCTTCTTACCGTTCACAATCGTGTTGTGACAAACCGTCAAATGGGACTTGGAATGTGTCGTTGCGCGGTTAACTTGCAGCCACGGTCACGAAGGGAGGAAGAGAGAAATATGGCCTTGAAATTTTGAAGCGTCTATAATTGGGGATGGTTGACCCTCTGAAGGTATTTTGGGTGCTGACCAATAGCACTTATCTAGGTAAGCTGATTGTTATTAATATAATAGTAGAAATAGTAGTAGTAGTAGTAGTAGTACCCTTTATATCCATAAGGTTCATTATTATTAGGAGAGTTTAATTTAAAACTAACCGGTCCCGTGGTGTAGTGGTCAGTGCACCTGGCTGTGAGCCTAGAGGTCCCGGTTTCGATTCCCGGCTGGTAAGCTTGGTATATTTTCCTTTAGGGGAATAATCCCAATGGTCAACAAGGTTAGGTTAGTTAGTCTTAAGTTAGGTTAAGACCCAACCTGGCTCCACAACATCATAATAACTATTATCACATCGTCTCTATGTGGGTACGACGCCACCTGCAAGACAACACGATAAAAAACATAAACATATGTTAAGACAAGACAAAAACAAAGCAACAAACCAGTAGACCCTATACCACATCGTCTTACCTCAATTTTACAGAAATATATTTTTGAACCTGACATGGTACGAATTTCCACTCTTAATTTTTTTTTTTAAACATAGATAGTACAGGGTCTCCGGAAAAAGTGTCCATGTTTTCATGATAAGATATGCATGACAATAAATTACTAATATATAATATAATTGAACTAATTAAATTGAGTCCGCCATCTTAGCTCAGTCGGTAGCGTGTCTGTCTACCGAGTTAAGGGTCCCAGGTTCGATTCCTGGTATAGCAGAAAAATTTATCATTGATGAAATGTGGGTTTACCCTTTCGGAGTGATGAATTAAAGCGACTTGGTGCTGTGTCGGTTCTAGATAAGTTAGTTATTAAGTCGTGTGCTGATATAATCAATCGGTTCGAAAATTGCTAGTTAAATACCTCAAATAAATTAACCATCGTCAAAACTGATGGTCGAAATATCTAATTAAAAGGCTTCACTCTTGCAATAAATTAGATTACCGATGACGTGGAGGTCAGGATTCGGATCCCGAAGTTTTTTTTTACTCCTATATGGGTTCCGAGTCTCCTTCCACGCAAATGTGGGTTTGCTTACTCTAAGTTCCATCTTTCTCAACCGTACCCCATTAGTGTAATTATGTGTATGGCTTGAACAGGGATTAAAGCGCGGCGCACAAACCAAACATGATTCTCCACCAAGCCCGTCCACTTGGATAAATTGTTAGAGGGGTCAAACACAAGCTTTGAGGACTATGAACTAGTTTCATAGTTAGAATTAGTACGCCTCAAGTGCGGCGCTATACTAAATACAGGGTCAGTTTCATAGTCTAATTAGTACGCCTCAAATGCGGCGCTATATTAAATACAGGACACCTACCTAGACTGGAATGGAATGGGATAGATTTGCATTAGAAACTAGTCCAGTCTATTCTGGTCTAGGTAGGTGTCTTGTATTTATGCCGGGATCACGATCAACTTAACGTTAACTTAAAGTTAACTTAACGTAACTTAACGTAAAGGACCTCCTCGTGTGTTTAAATGGAAGCGATCACGATGCAGTTAACTTGACGTTGACTTACAGTTAACTTAACGTAAGAGATGTTGTGGGAGGTATTTTACTTTAAGTGAACGTTACTTGAAGGGTATCACGTGATCTAGCCAGCCAATCATTATGCGAGTGACGTATTTATGACCAATGTTTACTCTTTAGCGTAAGTTCTAGTGATCAGACATTGAAACAAAATAATTAAACTATAATAGGAAAGATAATTTTATCAAAAAAGTTTTGTAATAGATATTTATTATATCGATTGAAAACTGTAAACATTCACAGAGCATCACTGTAAAACTAGTACAAATCACAGATCATACTCGAGAATGAAGATGTTTCGCTCGATTTTTACGTTAAGTTACGTGAATCGTGATCACACATACGTTAAGTTAACGTTAAGTTAATCGTGATCCCGGCATTAGTATAGCACAGTAATAGAGACGTACTAAGTCTGACTATGAAACTAGCCCATTCCATTCTCATCTGGGTAGGTCTCTTGTATTTAATATAGCACCGCACTTGAGGCGTACTAATTAGACTATGAAACTGACCCATTCGATGTTGGTCTAGGTATGTGTCGTCTTGTGTCTAATATAGCGCCATACTTGAGAAATATTAAGTTCGATTATGGACGGCTAAGACAGCGAAAATCAAAAGTAGAACATCAACCCGTTTGGCATTTTAAATACCATATCCAAGTCAACAATCTCGAATATTTTGCAGTCTTAACTTAATACACTAATATAATCTTCAAGGGCGGAATACAAGGAAAGGGTCGAATGTTTAAGAGCTCTTTTTTCTTAATCGTTTATCATATTTGACCGTGAGAGATGCTGTATCTAATTTGGTCACATGTGTGTATGAAGACTTTGTGAGCACAACGTTGCCCGTCGACCTTTGTGGTAGTTCCCCTTAAGAGAAAGATTATCAAGGTACCAGAAGGGAATCGAACCCGGGACCCCTAGGTTCGTATCCAGGTGCACAGGCCACTAAACCACAAGGCCAGATAGCGGGTCCCATATTCAACACTTAAAACCCAAATGTACTTTAGTGACAGACTGTAGCGAGATTTGGTTTTAGCTTGACCATTTGGCATTTCGTCCGTCTGTCCGTCAGGATATTTATCACGCGATAACTGCTAAATACGTCGACCAATTTTAACGAAATTGGACATAGATATTCTTTGGGCTTAGGCTGAGCATAGTTTTTAAAATTTGATAACATGTTTCAATAAAGTGGTGGCTATATATGTTTTTAATTTAATAACTAATCTCCAGTGATTTTGATTAATAATTCCAAACAATCAATCGAGTACACAGGGCGTATTTTTTCAAATGTTGTCACATATATAGTTAAACTTATGTTTTAAACCACGTAAAAAGCAGCTATTCTCTATGAATACCATGTACTCTTGGTTATAGTAGGCCTATAATTTGTTTCGTATCCAAGTAATTTAATTAATTTTAATTTTAGCATCGCGTCTTACTACCCGTTCGGGTTATACGCTTAAGTACTAATTACACTAATGGATTAGGAATTGGGAAGGTTGAATTTAGAGGAAGTGAACCCGCATTTGCGTGGAGGGAGAGTGGAAAACCATTTAGGAAAAAAACTCAGTTCACCCGATCGAGATTCGAACCTCGATCTACCCGTCCTCGGCGGTCTAACTCAACACTACTGGCGCGTTAGCTAAGTACGCCACCGAGGCGGGTAGTATCCAAGTAGAACTATTATAGGGGATATTTCAACATGAAATTCAAATTATTGTTACTATTATTATTATTATTTAGCACCGCGTCTTACTACCCCGTTCATGTTATACGATTAAGTACTAATTACACTAATGGGTTAGGAATTGGGAAGGTTGAATATAGAGGAAGTGAGCCTGCATTTGCGTGGAAGGAGAGTGGAAAGCCGTTTAGGGAAAACCATCCCAGTCCACCCGAGTGAGATTCGAACCTCGATTTCCCCGTCCTCGGCATTCTAGTTCAACACGAAACTAGCGCGTTAGCTATCTACGCCACCGTGGCGTGTTTGGAATTCAAAGAGAGAAATATAAAGACTGTACAGTAGCCCCATGGCTTCTTTGGTGCTGACTGACATCTGACGGCTTTGAAAAGCTACCAGACCAAATTATGTATCCCTACGCCGAACCATATGATCTGCAAAAAACATGTGTTTAGCAGCTGTCAGAAGTCAGCTGTGAACTGTCAGTCAGCACCAAAGAGGCCATGGGGCTACTGTAGTAACGATAGTAACATGGAGAGAGCGAGGTCAACTGTTCACCTAACTACTAGTTTGGATAAAATATATACTTGTTTTTAGTGTCAATAAACTTGATTAAATTGTTATTTTATTGTGAAGGTTGGGGTAGTTTTACGTAATTATTTAACTAAACGGTAAATAATTATCATTTAAGTGTAGACCTATACGGTAAATTGTTTGGTTAATTACTTTGATTTTTTCTTTCTTCTAGTTTCACTTTATCTTTCAAATACTTTATTATTCCCCCTTCTGTGCATATTTCCCTTTGTTCATCTTCTCTCTGTATAGTCTAGCTTGAACATGTTTCCAACTAATTCACGGTTAACAAGCTTGATCTTAACCGTACTATGCGGCCACAGTCAAAGCCCTGGAATAATCGTTGCGGCTTACGTCGTTTATAACGTCACTCAATCTTGTAGCTCTTTTTTTTTTTAGCGACAGGACAGGAGTGGGGGAACAGGATAATTAATTATCCTAGTTCAATCTAGGAAATTCTTGAGGTCAAAGGAGAGAGGGCATATGTATTAAAATCATCCATTTAATACTTTTTGTTTTGCAAGGACTTAAGTAATCACTTTACAGCCTCTAATTATCTCACTGGCTTTGTGTTTTTAATTCTCTTCCTATAGACTTAAGCCCTCTTTAGGTTTGTAAAAAAAAAAAGTTTTGTTTGATCCAGACTGTTGACCTCAGGGTCAGTAGCTTCATTTCTATTCGTTTACCTCCCTTCCCCTCCCAACCTCAGTAATCGTACCCTGGACCGATCAAGGCGAGTCGGTTCACAACGTATAGCGTCTTTAATTTTAAATTTGAGGGGGTGTGGAGGGCCAACTTAAGGCCCTTGGCCCTGTCGAGTGAAAGTTTATTTTGTGGGATGGTGGGTGGGAGGGTGAAAGGCGTGACGTGGCTTCACAACCGACCAAAGTATTCTTCCGCGCCAACAAGAACAGATGGATCACGGAAACCATAGATCGCGCTACCTACCGGACAGGCCTTGCGGAAAAACCATTAGTTTGGAAATATAAGTTTTCTCGAGAACGAGTGAAATTTTTATGTCAATATTTTCAACACCCCTTCTATGATAATGTATCGATGTTTATTAATTGTTAAATTTTCTTATTTTTTGTTATGAAGCCGGCAGTTTTCTATTGAAAAATGTCAATTTTATCGATATTTGATCACTGTTAAAATTATAGAGGAGGTGTGTATATAAAAAGTATAACTTAACCAACATGCTTTTGTTCTTGAACAAACCGTTTCCGAAAATAAAATTGAAAAACAATAAAAAAATTCTTGAATATAACAGTTTGTTCCCATGGCTCTGCATTTCCACGACAAATGAAAAGGGCCAATCGCCTTAAAGTGATCTACCCATGCTCACTGTAAATGTGACCCCCACAGTATCCTGGAGGAAATTTAAAGGGTAACCCTCGGTTGTAGAAGAGAAATAGCTAATGATTCAAATAGAAATATTAAATCATGTTCATATTATGTATATTTATAAAGGTCATAATTGCATTTTATTTTACATTTATTTTATTAGTAAATAATGATATGGTCTATTGGTTGTTTTGTAAAAGTGTGTGTGCAGTACATTTCATATTACATTTTTGGGAGATTAATACACTTTTTTGGGCAATAAAATTTGAAATATTCCACCAACTAAAAATACAATTTATATATAGGCCTAAGTTTTGAAATTCATTGTTTTATAAGGGTTGAGTGTAGGCCTATTTAGTTGATGCGATTAGAAAATACATCTTCAACTCGCGGTGCAAAGTGATAGATTTGTCCCTCGGGATGAAAAACGTTGGCTTAGACCATTCTACCACCGAAGTGGGTAATGTAGCCTATTATTAATTGTGCTTATGTGATAGAGATGAGAAAGGTAGATTTAAAGGAAATGTACCCACGTTTTTGTGGACGGATAGTGAGAAATAATTTAGGATAAAATACCTCCAATTCACCAAGCTAAGATTCGAATCCAGACCTCCCAGCCAGGAAACAATACTAAATTAACATCACATTTAGACCGCGCTCACACTGGCTACTCTCGCAGTAGACTAGGCTGCCGATGATGGGGATATCTAGGTTCGAACCTCGGTTGGGTGTACTGAGGGTGGTTTGCCACGCTTCCTCCACGCAAACGCGAGTGCACTGCATATAAACATAACCTTTATCAACCCTAAAACTATTATTGTAATTAGTACATAAACGTATAGCCCGAACGGGTAGTAAGATGCGTTGCTATAAAAAATTAACAACTGGGTGGGGAAGAGGAAGGTTGTTTAAAAGAAGTGTGTGTTATGGAGAGGGGATGAAAAAATAACCTTAAGGTGGGGGTGCTAGTGAGCGCGAGTTTAGTGCATTAATTTTGCAGTTTTAATAGCGTAAATATTTGTTGGCCGAAATAAATACAAAATTTCTTCTATACAAACATAAGAGTTTAGTTTTCTGCACATGCTAATCTCAACAGTTGTTGAATATCTGTCAAAGGTGTTCTGGAATTTAATGAGAACTTTTTCTCTGTATTTAAAAAGTTTGTCACCAAATGCTGCTATGCTCACCACAGATATTCAACAACTGTTGAGGTCATCATGTGCAGAAAACTAAACTCTTATGTTTGTATAGAAGAAATATTTAATTTATTTTGGCCAACAAATGTTTATACCATAAAAACTGCAAAATTAATGCACTAAACTCGCGCTCACTAGCACCCCACCTTAACAAATCACACACTTTGAGCCTGTGTGACCGTTTTCATAAAAATGTGTGTGGAAACCATAGAATTAAACATATATATATGCAATATGTTAATTTAAAGGAAAAAAAGGGACACATCTATTATTTGAAAATATTCTTCCGGCACCTCATCTCAGTTGGTAGTATGTCCCGGGTTCGTTTCTGATTATATCATAAAATGTATAATTTGATGAATATTTAACAGCATGGATGGAGCCGTATCTGTTCTTTCATTAAGTTAGTTTGAAAGTCGTGTGCTGATAAACCATTATATACAGATTATATTAGATGCAGGCTCATCTTTTCTGATTGGTTGGTGACGTTGAGGCACGGGTTGGAATCCCGTTTCGGTGTAATGAGTGTGAATTTTACTAAAAGGTTTCTTACTATTCATCCGTGCGGACGCATTTAATCTAGATTTGACCTTCTTCACGCTTACCTAATTAGCGAAAGCTAAAATGTTTATGTTCTGGAGGGTTAACAATATGCAGTGGAAATTAATTAGAAACTAAGTTAAGTCGTTAATAAATCTCTTGTGATAAAAAGTAGCAATGAAACTGAACAAGTAGGAAATTTTCTGGAACATTATGGAACCGAAGCTATTTTATATCTTCAGGCAATAAAAAAAAAAGAAGACTAAACTTTTTTTCTTCTTCTTCACTAACTAAAGTAAGTTTAATTATATGTTCTTTCGTCAAACTTTGAAAGCGCTCTGAATTAAATTGAGCATTCTAGTGGAAAAAATTCACAAAGTATATATCTTTACAAGAGGATTATAAAGAGAACAATAAGAAATATTCACTAGCATAATTACATTAAACTACAGTAGGGCCACCATATCCGCGGGTAATTACCTTCCTAGATCT
Organism: Timema bartmani; assembly: GCA_902151455.1. NCBI lineage: Eukaryota > Metazoa > Arthropoda > Insecta > Phasmatodea > Timematidae > Timema > Timema bartmani. Next base: position 19,585 of record CABFWB010004594.1, read on the forward strand.
ACCACAGTTACGTGAAACCACGGATAGTACCGGACTATTACAGAGCTTACATAAATACGGTAACGTTTAGTTATTGATAAATTATTCACGGTAAGACAATACCAACATTAAATAACGTACATAGTAATAACATGTACTGCACACTACAGTGTAATTACTATTCTATATTCTTCTTGTTGCAATGATTATTGATGATGATGTTGATATGATAGCACAAGGCTCACGATAAAAAGATGAAGTGGGGTGGTTGTGTAGACATTGTGACTTAATTAAAAATATATAAAATTGGGCAGAGATAAACCGCGGATACCGAATCAGCGGATACTGGGGCCCTACTGTACTCTATTTAATATGACACGCTAACACTCTGTTAAACATAATATAGACCCTCATACTTTTTATTATGTGCTGACTTGAACTAGTGGACACGCTTTAGACTGTATTGCCGAGAAAGGGGAGGCTGGGTTTCGAACCTCGGACCGGATGCACTGAGGCTTACACAGGTTATCACTGTGTGGTTTTCCTATCCCCTTTTAATGTTGATGCGGATACACCTTCTCTAAACAACCTTCCTCATACCAGTATCGGTGTACACGCGGACTAAATGTCTGATTCAATCTAGTACGGTTTGGCGGTGACGGGAGTATAAAAAGTGGCTTTTCCGAAATGGTTTCCCACACTTCCACTACACGAATGCTGTTACATTTACTCTAAAATTATATCCTTCTTTTAGCACCGCGTCTTCCTACCCGTTCGAGTTATACGCTTATGTACTAATTACGCTAATGTTTTTGAGGATTAGGAAGGTTATATTTATAGGAAGTGTACCCACCTTTTCATGGAGGAAGAATGGAAAGCCATTTTGAAAAAAAAACCACCCCAGTACACCCGAGCGAGATTCGAACCCCGATCTCTCCATCATCGTCAGTCTAGTCTACTGTGAGAATAGTGTCTTAGACCATGCGGCCACCGAAGATGGTTAAAATAATAACCTATATTTATCAACCCTGCTCCTTGGAGTAATCTTGTATTGGACGTAATACATGTTTTTTAAATCCTTTCTGTCGTATTTTTACTTTCTCTCTATCTTACAGGTAGAGAAAGTATGGTGATCGTCAAAAAAATCGAACTCGAGATTTTGATGAATTTTGACGTTTCATGACTTCCTGAATCCGAAAAAGTGGTTTTTGAATTTCCGTCTGTCTGTCTGTCTGTCTGTCTGT